>JAVTVY010047631.1:0-23139 GCA_036873755.1 Hanleya hanleyi | reverse complement strand
TCAACTTTAGAATATATTTCTATTATAAACAACAGGAAATAGATTCGGATTGCGATGGCTCACTCCAACAGTTGAGGTAAATTTGTGCGGGCATGCAACTGTGGCGGCAGCGGCGGTCCTCTTTAAGAAATTGAGTAAGTCAACTTTCGAATCTCTTCAGCTGGGTTTCTTCCTGGTGTCATTGTGTCCAGACACGAACTGCTAATATACCGTAATCGACCGTATAATCGTGCTGTTTTCTGGATAATGTCTCGGAAGGATGGTCACAAGATCTACGACAAATTACCGGTACTTTTGTTCTTCCTTTCAGACAATACATCTGATAAAATTACTTTTGAAACCAAGAGCGGCGAGCTTTTCGTTCGAACTGAGGGAGACTATATATCGATGAACTTTCCCACTGGAGTGACCCAGTCACAGGTTGTACCTTGTTCTCACTTTTCACATATTGCGCATGTCCCTCTCCGCTATGTGTTCCAGAATTTCAGAATAGTACCGGTATTTGAAATGTTAAATTATATTTTTATTTTAGCATAATGATAGTCTCTCTGTATGTTGCCAACTCATTTAAACATTTAAAAAAGCGTTTCATAGCATTTCTGACCTCGGCCCACAGCTGATTTGGTTGTTATGTATATAAAAAGGGGTCTTTCGATTATTGACACGGAAATTCTTATCGGACGATGGCTGCCTTTGACCTGAGTAATGAGTAGGTCAAAAGAGCTGATTTCCATTTTTATTACTACTAATATCTTAATATGACGCATATGCTGATCACATCTTTGACTTGTTAAATTCCTCATTTCTTATTGCAGGAACAAAAACAGTGGAATAAGATCATCAAGGTATAGTCCTATAATTTATTTATGTTTATGAACACATCGTCATTCCTTTAAATTTTAAGTAACCAATTACAAGATATATTAAATTTAATATATGGCAAATTGAAGTGGTTAGTAGTGGATAAAAGATATTCTCAGTCCAAAAGGAGGACGAGGAGCAGGATGCATGATGCACGGAGGACAAAAGGATGGAAGGAAGCTGCACCGTGCAGTAGACCATGAATGTCACCCTGACGGCACAGACTAGTCGTATCTGATGACTTCTATTGTGACGCAGTAGATCGTGAGTGTAATGGATCAAGCATTACATAATTTCCTTTTGTCCCCCGCCGCAATGCGGCCGGGGGGCTTTAAAATGGTTCTTGCTTCTATGTGTCCGTGGATGTCCGTGCATGTCCGTGGATGTCCGTGCATGTCTGTTCGAATGATTACTTCCTAACGCTTTGTTGGATTCTTCCGAAATTCGGCATACGCATTCCTTGCGACAAGACGCCAGTTGGTATCGCATTTCAGCAACATCTGCCTGAAGGTTGCGCCACTGGGTCAAAATGGATCTTGCTTCTTTGTGTCCGTGGATGTCAGATACAAGCGATAACTTCCAAACGCTTTGTTGGATTCTTCCGAAATTCGGCATACGCATTCCTTGTGAGAAGACGCGGTTGCGTACTGGATTTCAGTAACATTTGCCTGGAGGTGGCGCCACTGAGTTTCGTTTCTTCGTGTCCGTTCCAGTTAAAATGGGTCTTGCTCTCTTTGTGTCTGTGGATGTGTAAATTCTTCACAGGCGATAACTTCCAAAAGCTTTGTCGGATTCCTTCGAAATTTAGCATATACACTCCTTGTGACCAGACATGGGTTGTTATTGCGTTTCAGCAAGATCCACCTGAAGGTGGCGCCACTGGGTCTTGTTCCAATCTTCTGTGCATGTCCGTGGGTTCCATTCAAATTCTTCACAAGCGATAACTTCCAAATGCTTTGTCTAATAATTAGGCATCCCTAAATGCGTTTGTCATTTTTGCTTCTTTCTTCCGCTTCTCACTGTTAGTTTTGAATTTCATGTCGCCTTAAATGAAGAACAACATTTCCTTCAATTTTGCTATGAAATCATTCTATTCCACATCATATGATTTACCTTAAAGCTTTTGCATGAACCATATTTTATTTCAGAAGTATAATATGAAATACCGAACGGGGGGGGGGGTTGAATTTCGTGTCATCTTAAATGAAGGACAACCTTTCCTTCAATTTTGCTATCAAATAATTGTATCTCACATCATATGATTTACCCTAAAGCTTCTGCAGGAACCATTTGTGTCCACACGTGTAACTTACTATATTAATTACAACTGAGTTTCTAAAGTTTGGGTGCACACTGTGCATATGATCAATTTCCTGAATTGAATTCCACCTTGTGGTTTTTCGAACTGACAGATGACATGCAGTTGTCAGTGTGGTTGTTTCATGTACAAGGAGCTTTCTATGGCTTTCATGTCAGCACTCCTACCACTACCCTCAAGAAGAGCATGTCCCCATCCCCAGGGCGCCGAGCCGCAATTTATGTGTTGTCTGCAATATTGGGGTAATTGCAACCCCAAAATGTTTCAATTTATCAGGCACAGACCCATGTTTTTGTATTTGGTCAATATGTCCCTTGTCTATAGATCTTGCTTGGAATTGTTTTCCGTGCCAATTCGCTTCTGGGTGGCGCCACCTCGGGCCAAGTTAAAATTGCATCTCCAGACAATAACTTTTGAAAACCTTAAGGATTCTTTCCAAATTTGGTGTGGTGGTACCTTGCCTAAGATCTGGCTTGAGAATGTTTTTCATGTTGATAGGGGGACCACCTGAAAGCTAAGTTAAGTGTTTCCAGAGAATAACTTTTGAAAACCTGAACCGATTCCTTTCAAATTTGGTGTGTAGGTACCTCGCCTCAATTTCTCGTTTGGCATTCTTTTTCATGCCGATCCACATATAGGTGGTGCCACCTGGGGGGCAAATTTAAAATTATGTTTCCGGACAATAACTTTTTAATACTTGAATGAATTCTTTCCAAGTTATACATGTACCTTACCTGAAGATTTCACTTCGTATTGTTTTTCTTGTCGATCTGCTCATAGGTGGCGCCACCTGTAGGCCAAGTTAACATTTTCTATTTCCAATGTCAAGGGATGTTGCCTCAAGATCTCGGTTGGGATTATTTTTTTATGCCTATCTGCCTACACATGGCGCTACCTGAGGGCCAAAGTAAAATTGCATTTCCGGACAGTAACTGTTGGACCGTAATGGATTCTTTTAAATTTGGTATGTGGGTACCTACCCTCAAGGCATCTTATGGGGCCATGTTAATGATGTTTTTCCTAAGTTTTTCGTTTTTACTTTCTTCAAAAATAGTGAATATTTCCTTTACTAAAGATGCAAAAAGCATGCCTCCAATCGTATTCGATCGACTGTATCTAGTTTCTTCAATATTTGGCATATGCATTCCTTGTGACAAGATGTTGATTGGTATTGCGTTTCAGGATCTGCCTGTAGGTGGCGCCACTAGGATTCTTTCCGTTCTTTTGTGCTGCAAGCAATAACTTTGAAACGGTTTGAACTGTTGCTCGAAATTTGGTTTCCGGGCAATAACTTGAGAACTGCTCATCAAATTCTTCCCAAATTAGGCATGCATACATTGTACCTTGCCATGAGATGTTGCTTGGGATTGTGTTATCCACTTCTGCTCAGAAAGTGACGCCACCTGATGACAAAATCTGAAATTTGTTTTTGGCCAATAACTTGAGAACTGCATGCTCATCGGATTCTTCTCAAATTTAGCATGCATGTACCATGCCAGGAGATGCTGAATGGGATTGCCTTTCACTCACTTGCACTTACAGGTGGCAAAATCCCAAATTTGTCTTCGGGTAATACCATGACCTAAGATGTCGCGTGAGATTGAATTTCGCCTACTTGCGCCTATAGGTGGCGCCACCAGGTGTTAAAATCAAAATTTGTTTTCAGCCATTAACTTGAGAACTGCTCATCGGAATCTCCTCAAATTTAGCATGCATGTATCATGCCAGGAGAGTTGCGTGGGATTGCCTCTCGCTCACTTTTACTTACAGGTGGTGCCACCTGGTGGCGAAATACCAGATTTGTTTCCGGGTAATATCTTGAGAACCGCTCGTCAGATTCTTCTTAAATCTGGTATGAATATATCATGACATATGATGTCGCTTGGGATTGCGTTTTGCCCACTTGTGCTTACAGGTAGCACCACCTCGTGTCAAATCTAAATTTGATTTCGCTCATCAGATTTTTCTCCAATTTGGTATGCAGATACCATGCCATGATGTGTCCCTTGGGATTGTATTTCACCTGCTTCTGCATACTGGTGGCGACACCTGGTGGAAAAATCTGAAATTTGTTTCTGGCAATAATTTGACAACTGCTCATCGGATTCTTCTCAAATTTGGTATTCATATGCCATAAGATGTCACTTGCGATTGTGTTCCGCACACTTGTGTATACAAATCTAAATTTGGTCTCCGGGCAATAACCCCTTTTCAGATTCTTCCCAAAGTTCGTATGCTGATACACCATGTCATGAGATGATCCTTGGGATTGCATTTCGCCCACTTGCACCTACAGGTGGCGATACCTGGTGGCAAATTTAAAATTTGGTTTCCAGACAATAAGTTGAGGATGCATTCAGCTTCTCGTCAAATTTGGTTTGCAGATAATATGCCTTGAGATGTCACTTGGGGTCGCTTCTGGGTTACATAATTTCCATGCTTCACTGCATGGAAACTATATTACAGAAGCAAAAAAGCGTTCAGTCGACCGTTCTGAGTTGATTTTAAAACTTGGGAAGGCAGAAAGCCCCTACCACATCCAATGCCTATGAAGTAGCAGTTGCCTCCCTCATGTATATCCCCCGAGACCAACAATGCTAAAAAATATTGCTGCCATTTCGGCGGGGGAGTTAGCATCCTCTGGCTGCTTGTCATCATAAAACTTGTTTTTGACGTATAGATCCGACATGTTTGATTGCGTGACTATGATTCATAAAGAATCGACTGCCATATTTGATCACTTGAAACATATGAGTTACATGAATTCTATTAGGAGGATGAGAATAAAGGAAGGTAACTTGATATTAAGCCTATAACGCGCATGCGCGATATAGCTGTATCATAGCCACTCTATGAAAATACAATCGACCATCTCACATGTCGGTGACCGCGATACAGATCCAATCAGTTGGAATCATGATGACGTCACCAAACCAGAAGCTCATATATTTAGTACCATAGTTGGAAGAGTCAAACCTATTCCATCCATTTCTTACAGGCATCAATCTTAATAAATTAATATCCTATCAATGCTCCCCAATCGTACATGTCGCTATATAGGCGACAGTATCCAAATGGGGAGCAGACAGGATTTAATTTTAATTAGATTGCACAGGCATATAGATGCATGCTATATATGTAAACGAAGACACAAATAGATGGAAATACAACAGGGGATCCTATTACAGTATCGATTATACGGCTATGCCTACATTCATGGTAAAGAAATAAAATTGAACTTGATATACAACATTGATTTTCCTCTTGCTCCTCCCCGTAAAATTTCATGTATTTTTTATAAATGAATCAATCCATCTTAAATATTTGCATTCACGGTCTACTGCACCCTGCCCCTATTCCTACATGTACCCCTTCCTCCTGGCAAACTGCACCATCCACCGCCTCCCGGGCTGAGTCTCCCTTTTTCCACTACTGTAGGGTCGTAAATAAGGTCGCATATTACCTACTGTCTACTTTCTCAGTAATAATTCATATCATGTTACAAATTCATATTTTCGGTTTAAAACATTTTCATTCGCTTCAAGTCTTGAAACAAAAGAGGCCAAGAAGATAACAATTTATTCGAAGTACCTCATTAAGGCCGAAATGTTGAATGTATGCAGGATGCTTTGATTCATGAATTTACCATAGGCTCACGGTAACCTCATTGCGATGGTATAAAGTCCGGAAGCATTATCTTCTGTTCCATTCCGCTGTGGCTCTGTTCCATTCCGCTGTGGCGAATAGTGCACCCGCATCCCAGGTAGGGTTAATACACACGAAACTAGTGTGTACGAAACGAACGCAATGTGTACACAAAACTTATCATGCACGGAAGAGTGTACCTTGTATACACAATAGTATGTACCCATTCATACATACTTTGTGTACTTTTCATCAAAATGATGCAGAAAGTACGCATCGATGTGTACAAGACGCACACAAAAGTGTGTATGAAAGGTACACACCATGGTTTTCGGAAGGTATAGTGCTTCCTCTGACTTCCTATTACTATGAGTCATATGGTTGCTTTTTTAGTCGCCAGACGTCGTCAATTTTTCCCACCTCTTGCATATCGCTCCAATCTCCGATAGGTGCTGTTCTCAGATCCCGCAGTTGTGGAGGAAGTGGAGATTTGCCCCGTCTTGAGATACCTCGTCATACGTATTAAAGACGGATGGACAAGGTATGTTGAAATTTTAGATGTTAAATTAGGTTTCTTTTCAATGTATAGGTATTCAAAATATGAACGAATGATATCGGTACATCATAGAAAGCATTTAAGGTACCAAAAAACAGGAGCTGAGAATCGAAAAAAATTAAACAAGCTGCATAGACTCTTCATTTAATTGACAAAGAATACATTAGATTTGAGGAGTGATGTGGATTACCGTGATTTATGTAAATGATCGAGGCAAATGTTAATTTCCGGTATTTATTCAACTAGGCTAGATCACCTATATATTTAACCTACTGACAAAATTATTTAGGATATTACATTTCTGGTGCTTTCTAGGGTTGTCTGTTGCGAACAGGTCGAAATACATGCCGAGTGACTGATTTCCAGAACTAATTAAACAGTATACATTCTGTGTGAATATTTTTGCTTGTCGATATTTTCCCTTCATTCTTGGATAACTAGAGATGAATTCGAAAAGTGGCAACCTCCGCTTGCAAGCCTCGAATCAGCAGCTAAGCCCGGGGAATTGGTTGGAGTTATAGTCACGACCAAAGGGACTGCAGAACGTGGATATGTGGATTCCCATAAGAAAGCCTACGATTTCGTGTCTCGTTTCTTCGCCCCATGGGCAGGGATATTGGAGGATCCTGTCACAGGTAGATCAGTGTTTGGAGAATATTTCTATAAGGATTTGATCAAATCAGTACAACAGGTTTTACTGATGGCAATATTACCCAGGACAATCATTTCGTAATTTCTCAAAATACATATATACTCATGAAAGTAGTGCGGGTGATACTACAGCGAAATATGCATGAGTTCTCATTGGTATTCATTAGCTCATGAATATTCACGAATGATGAGACGTTATCGCCGGTGAACCAATCAGAATATGGTAAGGCTATAACAAACGTGGACATGGTACGCTTTCCTATTAATGAGGGAAACGCATTCTTAAGAAATATAATTAATTATCTTCATTTATAATTCTAACAAATAACCCTTGCTATTGCGGAAATATTATTATGTGTATAGTTTAATTTATTGCTTCAGTATCAGTCATGTGTGGTGTGTATACATGTTATGTTTTGTGTACAGGTTCGGCACATACAGTTCTACCATACTTTTGGTCCTCGAGACTTGGAAAAACAGAATTTTACGGTAGGTGGACACACAATCTTTAGGATTTGTTACGATTCTGTTGTATTTCAATCAATGTAGTCATTTAAGGTACCAATGGAATAATAATAATAATGAAATGCTATTTGGGCTGATCGAAATATCACCGAAAACTAAAATGGTAGAAAAGAGAGAAATATATGTAAAGAGACGCAGCTGAGAATTCCGACGAAGTATGTCCGGCGACAGACAAGCGCGATAAATATAAATATTTATATAAACTGGATATAAAAAAATCTATGGTTTTCTTCTAAACGGAACCGACATGAGTTATCAGCCAGTTCGTTCCACCAATCCGGAGCGAGGTATGAATTTTGACTGGTCTGAATTTCATCCCCGATCAAACTACCGTTGATGTCGCCCTGAAACCAACATGGGGTGTCAAAGAAAACACCGCAGTCTTCGGAAAAACGCTGACTTGGTTTAAATTTATGAGATTGCATAGAGGGGAAACGACCCGAAATCACATTCTGCCAGAGAACTCATTCTAATTACCAAAACTGTCCAGATAAATCCTCTTGGATTTGTTGGCATCATTGAGAACTGTTGACCGCTTCGCTCTTGCAGGAAACTAGCCTAGTTTTATGTATACCACGATTTATTCTTTCAATTTGGTGCTAATGCTATTATATGAATTAGGTCTTTGGATTATGGACGCGAAAATTCTGTAATAGACGACGGCTGAATATTGAATGACAGACTAGACGCTTGTATTAGGATTTACCTGAACTCATGAAGATGAAAAACATGAATCACGTTTGTCACCGAGAAATGGAGAAAGCGGTCGATACAAGAGTCTAAAACAAATTGTCATTGCTCAGCAGATGTCATTGTTCTGATAATTTAAGGATGTCCGCTGGTGGTAAATCGAAGTAATTAACTTTTTGAATAATATGTGTTGTTGCATTCATAATTGTGTAAAATGAGGAAACACAAAGTAAAAATGATAGGTTGATGTATATTTTGTAGTTGCATAGTAAATGTTAAGTGGACTGACCCATGCTCCATTTGATAACTCAGAAAACATAGGGGAAAGCCCTAGTTTTGCAGGATATTCATGAAAATTGAGAGCTGAAACTCCGTGACTTTTTAGACTATCATATTGGGGTCATTTTGGGCCTATCTGCATGACCCCCCTAGCAGAAGATCATGGGTAAATTCAAAATGGCGGCCATGTGGGGTACCAGAAAAGTGATGTTTTCGTCATATTTCTTCAAAATTTTTACTTTTCTGTATGAAAAAATGGGTAAAACATATTTTATTTCATATCAGATTATTTTTTACTAATTTATCATGCAGTTTTTGCGAAGGAAAAACCAAAATAAAAAATTCGAAAAATCGTCCAAAAACGCTCTTTTTGAAAATGACGTCACCGTGACGTCATTATGGCGGCCATATTGGATATTTTTACATTTTCTAGTAGAGCTTGACCCAAAGATATAGCGTGGCAAGTTTCAGCCCTCTAGCCTTAGCGTTAGCGAAAATATATAAGGGGGGGGGCACTTTCCGCCCCTCCCCCCCCCCCCCCCCCCCCCACTCCAGGCTGCGGTACACCCCAAATCGCCCAGACCAGATAGGGTTAAAGGAAATCACTATCTCTTAACCTGGGAAAGCGAGATAACCTACTATGGAAAACAGGCAAAAAAAACAAATGGCCGCCAAAGCCTAGAATCAGAAACGGGATACCTTAAAACCAAACAATGGGAAGATGTTACTGAATGCCTCGGGCATCATATAGCATGGGTTCCAGCATAATGCATGTGGGACTTGAATACTCAATGGTCTACTACTATGTTATTCGTAACTAAGTTTAGATATATGTTGTTGTTGTTTTGCAGGACGACAGTGTTCTAACCGTGGGGGAGAGATCCTGATGTCATTGAAGGATGACCGGGTAGAAATCAAAGGGAAAGCTGCCTTTGTCTTGGAGGGTTCTCTTCAACTGTAATCACGCAAAGTCACATCCTTGAGGATAGCACACTCTACCAATTGATCCGCTTGTGTGCTGAAATACATTGGCTGACCGAGACAAAGGTCGGCGCGGTTTTGATCGATTAGTTTTCAAAAGACAAATTGAGTAAACTTTTATTGCATTATTTTGATTTGTTTTGTTTATTACAAGTTTCATGTTTGCCTTTAATAATTAGATGCGGAAATACTGACATTATTTTTAGGGCTTTGGTAGAACCAGTGTCTTGTTTTAAGATTCTGCTGGGATACTGCGAGATTCTGCTGGTAGACGTTTCGTCCCACAGGGGCTCGTTACCGTTGTTAATTGGTTAAATAGGTTGATTATAGGGGGGGTCGAGGTCGGTAATAAAAGAGGCCTTTTATTACCGACCTCGACCTATTTAAGCAACAACTAATGTTTCGTCCCTGATACTTTCCCTCTGTACAAATCCTTGTCATTGTAGTTTAGTGACTTGTAAACATGGTGGAGAATGAAGCTCCTGGTCGGTGTCCTGCCTCAAAGGGCGATATTTGTCTGTGGGGTCAAATGGCTTCTTGTCAGTACTCTGGATTCGTTTTCCAGCGCCCTTTTAATGTTACGTTTGTTGCTTATATATACGGTGAGATTCTGCTGGTGGACTATTTTTCCCCGATGCTTGTCTGCCTGTACAATTCATTGTGATTATAGTTTTGTGCTTTGTAAACATGGAGGCGAATGAAGCGCTTCTTCGGCGTCGGGCCTCACAGATGTTTGTTCTGAATAAGAACTGGCATTCTATTAATATGGGGTCATTAATGTTAATATGGGATCATACGACTTGTTGTCAATACGAAGGCATTTTTTTCACCACCATTTTAACTTTGCGTTTAATTGCTAGAATAATCTTATGTATCAATTTCAGGGAGAGGCGTTGAGGTAGGCCTTTGCCTGTTCGTCAATCCCCATTTCTTTCCTGAAATAAATATATATTTCAGCCTGTGTATGGAAACTCGAGCTGGAGTCGAATTACGTGGATCAGGACGAAGAGCGCCGTTCTCACAAATATATTTACATATACATTGATAGGTATGCCCCTACGATCATTGACCGGTCGCTCTTATAGCTTATCATCAGCTGCTGTCTTTGAACTCATTGTGAGTTCTATACTGTCTGAATCTATATGACTACATTCGTTGCTCTCCGAATCTTCACCGGCCGCATCAATAATTTTCGAATCTTTCTTAACCTCGTGACCATTAGCTCTGTTTTCCCATATAGTACGGCAGTACAGAAATAATGCAACAATGTAATGTAATATAGGAAACCGTACAGACCAGAATAACTTGACATTAAAGGCAATGTAACAAAATCCCCAAATAGTACAGAACAAACGTGAAATAACCTGACCTTAAACGCAATGTAATAAACCATTATAGAGTACAGTACAGACCAGAATAACTTGACCTTAAACGCAATGTAACAAACCCCCTATAGAGTACAGTACAGACCAGAATAACTTGACCTTAAACCCAATATAACAAAATCCCCAAATAGTACAGAACAAACCTGAAACAACTTGACCTTAAACGCAATGTAACAAACCCCTATAGAGTACAGTAGGCCCTACAGACCAGAATAACTCGACCTTAAACGCAATGTAACAAAATCCCTATACAGTACAATATAGACCAAAAATAACTTGACCTTTAACGCAATGTAACAAACCCCCATAGAGTACAATACAGGCCGGAAATAACTTGATCTTAAACAACATGTAACAGAATCCCCATATAGTACAATAAAGACGAGAAATAACTTGACCTTAAACACAATGTAACAAAACCTCCACAGAGTACGGTACAGACCGGAAATAACTTGATCTTAAACACCATGTAACAAAACCCCCATAGAGTACAGTACAGACAAAAAATAACTTGACCGTAAACGCAATGTAACTTAGCCCCCATTGAGTACAGTACAGATTAGAAATAACTTGACCTTGAACGATGTAACAAAGCTTCCATTGAGTATAGTACAAACCAGAAATAACTTGACCTAAAACGCACTGTTTAGCCAAGAGGGGTGATCTCGACATAGAAAATAATGTGGATCGCGACAAAACAAAAGAAAATTTCAACTATAAATATTACACACGCTGTAGAATTTTGGATATTATAACGCAAGGCCGTTTTTTGACTCGGGAGATGGTGTCTAAACCCGTTCCAGATATATAGATTCCAGTTTCGGCTACGAGATGTCTCGAAGACTTAGAATGGATGACAACAACAACAGATTTCTGATGATATATATAGTTTTTACTGTATGCATTTTCGTTCCAGCTTACAACATTTCACGTAGTTTGTCGGTAGCCTCTACTCATCATACCGGTAGTGATAGGACAGTTCGATCTCTTCAATGAAAGCTCGTAACTGTAATTTGGGAACCATCAGACATTCTCTTTTATACTGCTCTAAATGAATGGGTGCAGTGTCAAACTCATCAAACTCTCAGCACAGTTATGACAATGAAACTGGCTAACTGTCTCATTTTCTGAACATGCACATCAGATTTTGGGATTCACAAAGTACAATTCAGTGCACTTACATAACTATGCAATGTTAAACCATATAAATTGAAATTATATTACAACGCATATAAGGGAAGTGGGAAGAAGTGCCGACATACTGACAGAGTCACATGACTTCACAGTATAGTCTTCTGGTTAAGCTATTCTAAAGCACATACCAAGAATCTAACGATTCGTGATATGTGTTGTATCTCAGGCACGCTTTTATGGTACCTGTTCATGTGGCAACTTGGATGACATGACCACACGGCCCCTAGCACCGGCATAAGCGGTATTAGATACAAATCTAGAGAGCTATGATGGAAATGCCCTGACAACTCGTATACTGATAATTGGTGAGCTGTGACAACTCGTACACTGGGGATTGGTGAGCTGTGTCGTCGTCAGATGAAAATGACGTCATTTAACACAAAAGACTAGTCTGTAAGGCCCGATGTCGACCCAGCATCAACTTCTCACAATGCCAACATATATCAAAGACCAAAACGTCTGTACAGAGGGCGGGCCTCGGGGACTATAACTGTTTCTCATAAATAGCTGTGTTCGCAGATGTTCACAATAACTGACCTAAAGGGTCATGAAATAGAATCTCGGAAACAGCTTTGTCAAAACAACCAGAACTTAAAATCCGAACACATCATAATACATTAAGCTCGCATGCACACAAATTATATAAAATTGCTGATTGAAAAGTCGAACTTTACGTAATTGCATGGTGGCTAAGAAATTCCATATGTCACACACCCCCCAGAGATGGAAGATGGGTGATACTCATCTCAAAGTAGAAAAACAAAATGCATAATTCATTAAAATGATAAGTTCATAGAATAGTCCGTATTCATAGCTGAGTTGTTATCCGCAATATCAGTTAAATATCGTGAACCATTATTCAATTAGTATGGTCCATGTTCATAGCGTAAGGTCATAATTCCATAGTTATCAAAAGTTTTCAACGCAAATACTCTAGGTATGTGATACTACATGCCAGTCACACCACAAGTGTGCACATGTCAATTGCCTGAAAACATTTCAAGCACCTCAGTCGCAAAGTCAACGTAATGTACCAAAACATTACACCAAATCAAAACAATTTACAAAACATGACACAAAAAGAAAACAATTCGCCAGAACACTACATGAAAAGCAAAGCAGTTTACCAGGACATTACGTGTACATGAAAATCAAAATAAAATGGCCAAAACAAATAACATTTAACGGTATCAAAATGTCAAAACTCAAACCTAAGCTAATGAAGCTACCAGTTCAGTGTAATAAAACTCATTGTGATGTCAGTAGAAAGGATTCACGTGGGGGAACTCGATCAGTTCTGACAAATGAATTCTGCACGAAATGACAACACACATTGTCCAACTCATACCACTGCATGGTACCTCAATATTGTTGCAACAAAAATATTCAAACAGACACAATTATCCTGTGGTTATTTCTCACAACATTTTCCCATGGTTATCACCAAGTATCAGATTTCTCTAGCATGGTCAGTGCTGATTCATACCTCATCCCGAAAGGTTAACATTTGGACCTTATGTTACTCATTATGAAAGCTAGAAGTTTTATGACTGACATGGACACAATATATACTGCACTTAAGGAAGTTGTCAATACGTGTTAATTGAAACCAATTTGTCATCCAACGTCTTAGACTTATATCTGAGGATCCAAACAATAATAACAAAAATTCAGGATGATACAAAAACAGATAACCACAAATATCCAGGCTCTTATAGCCTAACCGGGGATTGTAAGGGCTCGTCAGCCGACATCAACCAGGCTTCCATAGCCTATACCAAACATTTATATGCTACAATCACTAGTACGTGCATGTACTCAGTGCATTAAGGACCTATCAGAATCTTAGTTTCATTTAGCCCAAATGCGTTAAGTGTTTAGCTTACCAGCTACACTATTATAGAAACTGATCGCGATAAATGTCCTAATTAAAAAATCATTGTGGAACCACATCACAATATTCTCATCCAAAGTTCAAAGGCTAGATTTACCAATCTGCAAATCACTAAATTTATCAGTCACAAAGTTCATGCAATCTACCAGTTTCATCATTGATTTTTCAACTTCACTGGGCATGCAGCATTATCGATAATAAACAAAACAAAACGAGCACAATATACGAAAGATGCCAACAGTTAATATAAGGCATTACCATAAGACGATTGTTCTATACATGTTACCGACCTGTTTGAGGATTCAGTCCAGAATGTTCCAAGAAAGTTATGGGAATACAATGTCTCAGAGTTCGTTAGGGCATGACCCATTTCTGTAAATTACAGACCGTTCATCACACGCACTATTGTCAATCAATGGAAAAATCACAACGTCAGACGGAAAGTTCGGGGAAGTTCAGGCAGAAAATATATCACAACAAAGTTATACTCAGTCACTAGCCATTAGGCTCTGTTAAGCAAAACGAATGAAACTGTACCTGTATATACTATATATACGGAATGGACTCGTTCCAGAGGTTTCTAGCACACGCTGCCACGTCACCAAGGAAGAGGAGAAACTTGTCGCTGTTATAGGAATGAACAGTGTTTGGGTCGATCTCATCACTGAGATGATGGGCATCACTCATGGCAGTTGTGGACATCAGTTTGGAATTCCGTCCAGTCAGAATTACATGGCAGTTCAAGGAAAACTCACACGAGGAGTTGAACAGGATCGCACATTTCACAATGGCCAACACACAAGGGCATCGAATGTTTTCACCGTCTGGGTGACTTACCGTCTGCAATACTTCAGCAGGTGCAAAAAGGGAGGAGGGTCCTATGTCGTCAAACGATGGAGAAACTGCCAGCAGGTCGTCGAAATATGCCAGAATAGGCCGTCCTCGTGATGGAATTCGAGGCTACCACCACCGGTACAGCGCCAAAGAAGCTAGAAAACGCAGACGTGGACATTTTTCAGATGCTGTTGTTTACCAATGTTCTTGTTGTATCCGGAACTTTTTTTATCCTGAAGCATCGCTCGCCATTGTAAAATTTTCGGTCTTCAAGACGACAGGGGCTTGTACGCGATCTTAGATATTATAACGCAAGGCCGTCTGTTGACTCGGGAGATGGTTTCTACAAAACCCGTTCCAGATATATAGATTCCAGTGCTAGATTTCTCGGAGACTTAGAATGGATGACAACAACAACAGATTTCTGATGATATATATAGTTTTTACTATAGGTATTTTCGTTCCAGCTTACAACATTTCACGTAGTTTGTGAACTCTATCGGAAGACTCTACTCATACCGGTAGTGATAGGACAGTTCGATTGTATAACTGTAATTTGGGAACCGTCAGACATTCTCTTTTATACTGCCCTAAATGAATGGGTGCAGTGCCAAACTCATCAAACTCTCAGCACAGTTATGACCATGAAACTGGCTGTCTCATTTTCTAAACATGCACATCAGATTTTGGGATTCACAAAGCACAATTCAGTGCACTTACATAACTATGCAATGTTAAACCATATAAATTGAAATTATATAACTGTTTCTCACAAATAGCTGTGTTCGCATGCAGATGTTCACAATAACTTACCTAAAGGGTCATGAAATAGAATCTCGGAAAACAAACAGAACTTAAAATCAGAACACATCATAATATATTAAGCTCGCATGCACACAAGTTATATAAAATTGGTGACTGAAAAGTCGAACTTTACGTAATTGTATGGTGGCTAAGAAATTCCATATTTCACAACGCGTCCTCCAAATGAGGTCGCCTTGGAACTGAGTGGATAATATGATTTACGATCGGATTGTGTAATGAATGCAGTCGAAAATAGTCGCCTTGGCAAGGCTTTTGGGTAAAACACTACGATCAAGAAGAGAAATATATATCGAACAGCTTACAGTGCATTTGAGCATCGATACTTGAGTTATTGCAGAAACAACTGGCTGGCAACGTTGAAACTGTTCTCCGTACATCTCAAGAAATCACCGGTTGCTCGTTTTCATCCAAACTCTGATATTTGATGACAATACGGATTCCTTTAACAGCAGGTTTATCCGAAACAGTATGGAATTCTCTGTCGACAAAAATTGTCTTGTGATAACACTTCTGAAGGGTCTACCTATAATGAATGTAAGACTAGGTAACTAGGTTCTTATTTCATGCAATGGGTCATCAGCCGAGAGAAGGAACACTTCTTCAGAACGTGATAACATAGTTTTAGCTCCGAATTTGACCCATTTGCCTATATACCTGAATGCATTCACCAGGACTTACGAAGATAATTTGTCCTATATTACCCTAACATAACGATTCAATACTCATTCTTTGAAAAATGGCTGGCCACGAAACAAAAACTGGCCAGAATTGGAGTCGATGTAACCCGGGTCAGCTGAGGATGTTCTTTGTGGACACATTCACAAACACTCCATTTTCTGGGAACACGGCCGCTGTTTGTCTAGATATACCATCAAAGGTAAGTGCTGTGTAACTGAAGAGAAATGTTTGCTCAATCCTGAAAAGGCGTCGTAGAAGAAAGAATTTTGTGAAAGAAATAGGCATGTCTAATATATACCGCATTTGATTGATTGCAGTGTGACGACGTTTGTTTGGTAATACAATGTTATGTTACAATGTGCGCATTCACTACAACACAGACAGCACATAAGTTTGCGTTGAAAATACACGAAAAATTATTGTTGAAACCTGGTATATGTTTAACGCATCAATTTGCGTAGTTCTTGTCTTATCAGTTCGTATATTTAATTTCAGAGTATACAGAACCCCACCCTCGTATTTATTTTCAGAATTAAAATTTATAACGGTGCTATATATTATCAGGGTTTTGGAGATGACAAATTACAGAAGATATCGTCGGAGATGAATTTATCAATGACCGCGTTCATTAAAACGATCAACCAAGGCGACAGTCCAGAAAAAGGTGAGATTTTTCAACATTACAACAACATCCTAACATGTGACGACAACACGGGAATAACTCCCTTGTGTGTGATGGTAATCAAGCTGATTTTTTTTTTCAATCCAAAAATCAGATATTTTTTTTCCTGCTAAATCAGATTTTTCTAGAAGTTTACATACTGAAATACCAGCCTCGAAATAATTACCATGCTCCGTTGTATAAAAATGGAGATACGATTCATCAAAATGTGCTCCTCGGCCTGATTTGGTATTTTTGAGGCATTTACAGTGATGGTTCTTATAGCAAAAATTTGACACCTTAAACCAAAATAATTTTGTCACACAATATATTAGAATGTTTGTTTATTGGAAAGAACCACGAATGTTTTTTGTTTGGGGTGTCATATTTTTGCTACAGGAGAAAACCCTTCAGGAAAATGCCCCATAATACCAAAATAAGCCCGGGAGCACATTTTGATCAATCATATCTCCATTTTTATGCAACTAAACATCTCAGGGTTTTTTTCGAAGGGGATAGTTCAGTTAGTAAACTTCAAGAAAAAATCTTACACGGCAGGTTTCGGAGTGGAAAAAAATCGGCTTTATTACCATCACACACAAAAGAGTTTTTCGTATGTAAACGTCACATGTTTTGAGCATACACCGAACCAGGACAGAAGATGCAACTCAAATTTAAAAAACTTTGAGTACCGGTACACGTTAAACAATATTTATTGTAGGACTATCACAATGTCGATTGCTTGTTCTGTGTCGGTTTACAGTTTTAGAGACATTTGACCACGAGTTTGCATCTTTCTTATCTGTACCTATACTCATATGTAGTTTCGTGCCTGGTCATGACTGAAAGATTAGGCAATCAAAATCAAATCCAGTCAAAACTGCTACCGATTGCGTGTTCTGTGTCGGTCTGTAGTTTTAAAGGCAGTGTATAACGGTTGCTGTTGTATCTTTCATTATATCTATACTTTTACTCATATGTAGTTTTCTGAATGGCTATGTATTAAAAACAATCAGTAAGTGATTAGGCAAGTATAAAAAAATCCAGTCCATTCAAAACTGCTAACTTGAGCAGGTGACAATAATCCTGCATGATGGCCTACTGAACTGAGAATAGTGATATACATATTTTATCTGAACGTCGACGTTCAGACACACGAATACCAATCCCGAAAGAATCCGTCCCGAAAGGACCAAAAAACACCCAGTATTTAACAAGAAATTGATTCTTTGACTTTCACGCTAAATAGGGTGAGTGAGTGAGTGAGTGAATATGATTCAACGTCGCTTTCAACTATATTTCAGTCATATCACGACGTTGGGTCCTATTCCTTTTCATACCCGGGAACCACACGGGTGGGGCCCTATTCCTTTTCTTACCCGGGAACCCCACAGGTGCCTCAGTTAGTCGCCTCTTACGACAAGCTCTCTGAGGAGCTGAGGCTTATTCTTACCATGACCTGCGGTGTGCACAACGACATCCCAGGTCAATCTCTGGAAGCCCCACGGGGCCGCTAAATAGGACGTAGCCTGCCATCCTGTACCCTGATACTCACTTCAAGCACTGTTACAGACACAGATTTATTAAATATAGGATTAATTATGTTGAGCAGGTGTGAAAGAAAAGAATGCCCCAGGAAGCAGTGTCCCTACTCATATTGGGGAAATATATCTTACCCTAGTTGCAAATCAGGAAAAAAGTCCTACCCAAAGTTATTAGATAGGAGCCCGACATTTTTTCCGACTGTACGTACTGTCAAGCTTCTTATCTTTACATTTTTGGATGTTATTAGCAATTGTTGAAGAAACATATTTAAATAGATTATAGATTACTCTGTCTCTCTATGCATGGACTTGAAGGTGAATGACTGTAAATAAGTGAAATGAAATGTGGTTCCTTTTCATAAGATCTGTGTTTACTTTTTATCTCACCAGATGACCGATTTAATCTGAAATGGTTCAGTCCTAAGATGGAGGGGAAGTTGTGCGGCCATGCCACATTGGCTTCGGCATATGTCCTATTCCAATGTTTGAGTGAGAGTAATCAAAAAATCATATCGTCGTCGTTTGCGACATTTTAGATGAAATTTTATCATTATGGTGCGAAAGTAGTAATGGGGTAATTATGGGAAAGCGACGGTCGTGGTGGCCATATTGTGTAGAAGTGATGATGGGTAGCTGGGTGAACTTACTGAATACGAGAAGGAGGGACAGTGTGTTTCAATGTTATGTGATAATATTGGTATATAATCATCTTGCACACAAGTCGAATATCGGCGAGAAATTAGAACGTATTTTTCACCATTTAGAGGCATTGGAGGGTAAATTGTAATAATATTTTATCTCATTGAAAGTTACATGACTGCCATTGCTCAGTTTTGACCGCCGCGTGTTTGGTCCGGACATTGATACAAAACTGCACATATACACATTGAACCGCCACGTAAGTAGTATATAGCGAGTAAATTGATGAGATAGCGCCTCACTGCGCATGCGCAGAACCTTGTGTGACGTCACAGCGACCTGTTTTGGGGCGGGATTGGGGCGGTGTGCGCATGCGTGATGTGTGGGAGGTGGGTACAAGATGGCCGCGAGTGTCATGTGTGGGAGGTGGGTACAAGATGGCCGCGAGTGTGAGTGAGTGCAAGATGTGGGAGGTGGGTACAAGATGGCCGCGAGTGTCATGATGTGGGAGGTGGGTACAAGATGGCCGCGAGTGTCATGATGTGGGAGGTGGGTACAAGATGGCCGCGAGTGTGAGTGAGATGTAGGAGGTGGGTACAAGATGGCCGCCAGTGTGAGTGACATGTGGGAGGTGGGTACAAGATGGCCGCCACATCTTGAGGTAGAAATGCTGTTAATCTATCTCATGAACATCTATCTGCATGTTGCTGGTCTGACTGTAATGATGTGGGAGGTGGGTACAAGATGGCCGCGAGTGTCATGATGTGGGAGGTGGGTACAAGATGGCCGCGAGTGTGAGTGAGATGTGGGAGGTGGGTACAAGATGGCCGCCAGTGTGAGTGACATGTGGGAGGTGGGTACAAGATGGCCGCCACATCTTGAGGTAGAAATGCTGGTAATCTATCTCATGAACATTTATCTGCATGTTGCTGGTCTGACTGTAATGATGTGGGAGGTGGGTACAAGATGGCCGCGAGTGTCATGATGTGGGAGGTGGGTACAAGATGGCCGCGAGTGTGAGTGAGATGTGGGAGGTGGGTACAAGATGGCCGCCAGTGTGAGTGACATGTGGGAGGTGGGTACAAGATGGCCGCGATAGACGTCCGTATGTTCATCCTCCAAACCCACAACAGTTCCAATGTTCAACCGTCGGGGTGTTTTCCCGCCCCGCCCCAGCGCCCCGCAGCGCGCGCGCGCGCGCGTTCTCCGGAAGTGCGCGTCATCCCCGGTAGTGCGCGCGCGGACGCGGGTCAAAAGGTCAAAGGGTCACCTCCAGGTCAGACGGTCCAATGTCCAATGGGACAATGTTGCGGCATCGCTATAGTCAGAGCTTGAGCACAAAAAGGGGATTCTACATGAACCTGGGAAAGATGGGCAGTTCCATGTGGACCAATCAGCGGTCGAGAAAAAGAGCCAATCAGCGGTCGAGAAAAAGAACCAATCAGCGATCGAACAATCAGCAAATGGAATTGGGGTATTCACGGTGTGCTTTCGCTGACGTCCGCGCCTACATCTGGGTTCTTGTACACCCGGGTAATGTTTTTCTGGACATGGATGGGTTACCTTTGGCTCCATTCTAGGCCACTGATTGGCTAATACGGTGTTCAAAGCCACTTTCATGCATTATGCTCATAGAACTTAGTCATAATCTATACGTGTTGGACGAGTCTCTTCACTCACCGTATACACGTACCTCAATGAAATGCCCGCTCCAAACCTAGACCAAAGACACGTACTTGGTCTGCAGGCTGATTTCATTGGCTCTCTATTTTTTTACTATAGTGCTCTTGCATTCTAAACTTGATGGGTTACATTTTGGCCCCATCCTACACCACTGATTTCAGTTTGACTGAATCTCCACATTGGGCATTAATGCATCAGGAATAAAACACACAAGACAGGGTTTTTTGGTGAAATCTCATTTTTTTTTTTTTTATTCATTTAACAACAACAACGTGAGAACAACCACGTGAAAACGCAAGCCCAGAACAAGGGGCTTGTCATTAACTGAAGCCCAGAACAAGGGGCTTGTCATTAACTGAAGCCCAGAACAAGGGGCTTGTCATTAACTGAAGCCCAGAACAGCGGGCGTATGTACATTGAAATAATTCAAGCCCAGAACGGGGCTTGTACATTGAAATGATGGGCGGCCCAGTCATAGACGAGTACATCGCGGTCCTCGGCCTGGGGATACTCGTCAAACATCTGTACGATAGTAGATAAGGGTCTTCCCCGGCATCGATGGTACAGGTAAAACAAGCAATATTGTCCGCACACGCCACTGGTCAGGCTTTGCAACGTTTGACTGTTCCAACACCACGCCTCTGTGCCTTGATCCATGAAGTCTGTTAAATCGGGATGGAGGGGTGGCAGACCGTACGGGTCAAAGTATTCCCCCTGCTCTTCTGTCAAGTACACGGCCACCCAGTGTGGGAGGTGGGTACAAGATGGCCGCGAGTGTCATGTGTGGGAGGTGGGTACAAGATGGCCGCGAGTGTGAGTGAGTGCAAGATGTGGGAGGTGGGTACAAGATGGCCGCGAGTGTCATGTGGGGGAGGGGGGTACAAGATGGCCGCGAGTGTGAGTGAGATGTGGAGGTGGGTACAAGATGGCCGCCAGTGTGAGTGACATGTGGGGAGGTGCAAGATGGCCGCCACACTTGGAGGTAGAAATGTTGTTAATCTATCTCATGAACATCTATCTGCATGTTGCTGGTCTGACTGTCATGATGTGGGAGGTGGGTACAAGATGGCCGCGAGTGTCATGATGTGGGAGGTGGGTACAAGATGGCCGCGAGTGTGAGTGAGATGTAGGAGGTGGGTACAAGATGGCCGCCAGTGTGAGTGACATGTGGGAGGTGGGTACAAGATGGCCGCCACATCTTGAGGTAGAAATGCTGTTAATCTATCTCATGAACATCTATCTGCATGTTGCTGGTCTGACTGTAATGATGTGGGAGGTGGGTACAAGATGGCCGCGAGTGTCATGATGTGGGAGGTGGGTACAAGATGGCCGCGAGTGTGAGTGAGATGTGGGAGGTGGGTACAAGATGGCCGCCAGTGTGAGTGACATGTGGGAGGTGGGTACAAGATGGCCGCGATAGACGTCCGTATGTTCATCCTCCAAACCCACAACAGTTCCAATGTTCAACCGTCGGGGTGTTTTCCCGCCCCGCCCCAGCGCCCCGCAGCGCGCGCGCGCGCGCGTTCTCCGGAAGTGCGCGTCATCCCCGGTAGTGCGCGCGCGCGGACGCGGGTCAAAAGGTCAAAGGGTCACCTCCAGGTCAGACGGTCCAATGTCCAATGGGACAATGTTGCGGCATCGCTATAGTCAGAGCTTGAGCACAAAAAGGGGATTCTACATGAACCTGGGAAAGATGGGCAGTTCCATTTGGACCAATCAGCGGTCGAGAAAAAGAGCCAATCAGCGGTCGAGAAAAAGAACCAATCAGCGATCGAACAATCAGCCAATGGAATTGGGGTATTCACGGTGTGCTTTCGCTGACGTTCGCGCCTACATCTGGGTTCTTGTACACCCGGGTAATGTTTTTCTGGACATGGATGGGTTACCTTTGGCTCCATTCTAGGCCACTGATTGACTAATACGGTGTTCAAAGCCACTTTCATGCATTATGCTCATAGAACTTATAGTCATAATCTATACGTGTTGGACGAGTCTTTTCACTCACCGTATACACGTACCTCAATGAAATGCCCGCTCCAAACCTAGACCAAAGACACGTACTTGGTCTGTAGGCTGATTTCATTGGCTCTCTATTTTTTACTATAGTGCTCTTGCATTCTAAACTTGATGGGTTACATTTTGGCCCCATCCTACACCACTGATTTCAGTTTGACTGAATCTCCAGATGCATTATGAATAAAACACACAAGACAGGGTTTTTTTTGGTGAGATCTCATTTTTTATTCAGTGAACAACAACAACGTGAGAACAACCACGTGAAAACTCAAGCCCATAA
>JAVTVY010047630.1:0-23356 GCA_036873755.1 Hanleya hanleyi | reverse complement strand
ATCGTTACACCAATTTCATTGAAATGAAAAACACTAAGAGATATACGATTAACATGATATTCCAAAAATATCAAATCTGTATCGCTGATCAGTATTGTTAATCCATATGATATACGTTGTAACGTCGTTATCTAGAGATTTATGTATCTGAGTCACGCTGTGATTGTGGCAGTTCATATGAACACTACGAGGATCTTGAAATACATAGGCTTATACGGCCTCTAGTCCCAGGTTAAACGAAATCAGACACATGTTACGAAACGTACCGCCACAGATCTTGTACGCTACGCTCGTATTTTGCTATCAGCATGCGATATGTATCGCGAAATTTGAGAACTTTGAGTGGAGGCGCTTGATGATATAGCAAGTTTCTGGAATAATGTGTTGTGACGTTGATTACAATCGTCACATTTAACACAGGATCTAGCAAATGCTACTACGCGTGATATGTATACGCCATATGCAGGTCCCTCTGGCATATTACTGTCCAGATAGAGACAGTTCAGGATGTCGAAATTGTAAGACCCGCTTCATTTTTATAGAGATATATGTCTAAATAAAATGTGCCGCTAGGACCATTTGTAGTTTCCTTCAAATCCAATGCAGGTCGATATATATTCTTCACTGCTTCATTGATATAGCGATTATCTACAATAAGAAGATCGTCTATATAGCGCTTGGTTAATGAGAAGGAACGGGCTTTGAAATACTTTGTTTTTGAAAGCGTTTGCATATAGTCGTATTCATAAGAGAGCAGATATAGGGCAGCCAAAAATGGTGCACAATTATTACCCATTGGAATACCAATATGTATAATGCTTTTGATATTGTGTTGCCAAATTTCACATAGATATTATTAATGAGAAATTCGAGCAACTCTAAAAACAATGAAACATACCATGAATGATATCCCCTGTATGTAGTAGAGCTAAAGAATGCTTTATGGCTATACCGATACTTTTCAAGGTTGTTCATCCTGTTTAATAACGAAATGCGTCAGGATAACCCGTTAAATTGCTTCAGCGATGTATATTGGATTTGACCACATTTTGTTTTCTTGTGATACATGGCAGTGTGACTATGCGTCACAGGACCTACGAAGTAAGGTAGGCATTAGGACTCCGACAGGCACTGAGCTCTTGGCAATCCTCCCTCCCCCCCGCCCCAAGTTGAAATCCTTCCTATATTAAGATGGGCACATGCAGCCCAAATCAGAATCACCAGAGATTTTCATCAAAAATCACCAGAAATTTTCGATTAAAACAGTATTGAATATTTTGTTGAAGATCAAAAGTGATGGGATTGAATGAATAGTTTACCACTTACTGTGCTGATGTGAATCTGTGACACACCAACACACTCCGTGGCAGTGATTCTGTGACACACCAACACACTCCGTGGCAGTGATTCTGTATCCCTTAATCAAGGAATCAGAATTTGAAATGACAAGAACATTTTTGACATAATTACACATGTAATGTTTTTGTTTAAATTACACCCCCAGTTGAAATCCTGCCTATATTAAGATGGGCACCACCCAAGTCAGAATCGCTAGTGATTTTCATCAAAAATCACCAGAAATTTTCATCAAAAGTAGGTCAGCTCAGAACTTGTTGGTAAGTCTCCTAATGCGCCTTCATTCCAAAAATAAATAACGATCGCCGATTTAATTTTACAATTTTTTAATTAAAGGAAACAGATTGAATAATATAGGTTCAGTAGATTTCAAGCTGTACGTGTGAAAATACATTTACATCTCTTTAATGGTTTTCAGTGCCCTTGTCCAGGATCAGAACAACTTTTTGAATCACATTATTTTCCCAATAATACAACAAATTTTTATATATAGTACTATGGTAGAAAGGTAGCATTTATGTAGTTTACGGTAATTCAACTCAAGACCAACACCTTCTATGCACAAGATAATAATGATTCTATGTCATTCTCCTGAGCATAACCGGTACAAAGACGAATAAATAGCGTCTCTACATCACGTGGTTATCTAGATATACGAGACAACACGTTTTGGGTATCGGCAAGCTGATGAATGTACTATTCCGGTTTTCTTGTTTCACATTATATTCTATGGCGGTTGATCGGTGATTTTATTCATTGATAAACGTTAAACCACCTCAGCTTCGTTGTGTGAATCGGAATTGCATTGCTGTGACACCAACACACTCCGTAGCAGTGATTCTGTATCCCCTAATCGAGGAATCAAAATGGATCAAGATTTGAATTGACAAGAGAAATTTAGACATATTTTGTTTACACATGTAATTTTTTGTTCAAATTATATCCAAGTGTGATATATAGTCAATATTCAAGAGGTACAAAAAAACCCCAAAGTATGTCCTCATATTTTCACATCCATGCCAAGAAATACTGCATTGAAAAGGGTCCATTTAGCCTACCCTGTTTTATCGCTCTAATCAGCAAATGGCGGGTCATATTTCTGCTGTCAAAATTGTATTTCCCTCAAAAGTCTTAACCCTTGAATCCAAGTCACACACTCTCTGATGCAAAGTAATGATTGTCCTAACTATCCGATTAGCACATTATGAACATGTCTTTGGTCATAGTGTACATATCATAACTCACATCAATGTTTTCTGCTATATTATTTCAATGATATGGTTTAACAATTTAAGTTATGCAAACAGCGCTGATTGTTTGAGGGTATATGCAGTAGGCCTATGCTGTCGGGCAATTGTGGAATTATCCCAGATGCACGTTAAGATTAACCTCAGTAATAGGGCCATGTGGCATACAGTGGAATGTGGATCAATGACAGGGTATTTTTAGCTGGACAGGACTCGGTGGTGGTAACTGATACTCATTAAACGCGATAAAACGCTGGAGCAAAACGGACCACAGTTTTTCTGGCATGATGATCAAAGTTACTTTATCTAGTTAAATTCTACCCAAAGAAAATAAATTAAGACCCTTTAAACAGCCGTCATGGCTTTGCTTCACCCTCAGTAAACTTTTATCATTGATGCTCACACAGACTAATCTGAAGGATGATACCACATCTTTCTTTCTTCTGCTGGGTTATTGCACCAGGCTGACTTAATTGGTTGATGTAGGATAC
Source organism: Hanleya hanleyi (assembly GCA_036873755.1). Lineage (NCBI taxonomy): Eukaryota > Metazoa > Mollusca > Polyplacophora > Lepidopleurida > Hanleyidae > Hanleya > Hanleya hanleyi. The sequence goes on along the minus strand of JAVTVY010047630.1, from coordinate 20,262 downwards.
TTCACCATCAGTGGGTAATTTGACCTGAATTTGAAGCCTGATGTGGTCAATGATGAAATGTTTGGATGTGAAATAGGATTCACGTTAAAGGCTACAGTTTACATATATCTATAACAATATACTGAAGTGTTAATTATAAATCTAATTTTAATCAGAATTATTTCAGATCAGAACTTGCTGGTAACAATGCCCTAATGCACGTTCATGCCAAAAATAAAGGTTCTAATATCAATGGTTCTCCTTATTTTGCCGACGAAAGGATTCGTATGGACTGACTGACTCACTGACTCATTACCGGACAACTTGCGATCTGTAGCCTACTTCGTAGGAATATAAACAGTATATAGCAGTATCATACCGTCTTATATCACCGTCTTATATCACATTTTAAAACAATATATCACATATTTTTACAACAAGTTTTACGAGAAAGCACATTATATATTATATAGCACATTTTTAAACAATATAATGGATCACATAATGCTAGCATATATTTTGACATTTTAAGAAAACATATCACACATGAGTAGTGTGACTAACGTCACAGGACCTACGAAGTAGGGTGAAGAAGATGACTTGGGGGTCCAAGCGTAATGTTATAGGTCACCTAAATAGGTCAAATTTTCATCAAAAGTAGTTCAGCTCAGAACTTGCTGGTAACAGTCCCCTAACGCACGTTCATGCTAAAACTCAAGGTTCTAATGTCAACGGTTCTCCTTATTTTGCTGACGAAAGGAATCGGATGGACTCACTCACTCATTACCGGACAATTTGCAAATGAGAGCCTACTTCGTAGGAATAGTGGTAAAATATAAGATGCATTTTTAAACAATATTATTTTGTTCTATTTTTTACCTCACTACAGTTCAGTTTTATGCTCATCAAATGGATTCATGACACCGACCTCAGAAGTTAATGTTACGCTATATACCATGTACATGTATACATCTTTTATATTGTTTTAAAATGTGCTATAAGACTGTATAATACTGATATATACTGTGTATATGTATAACATGGCAGTGTGACTATGCGTCACAGGACCTACGAAGTAAGGTAGGCATTAGGACAGGCACTGAGCTCTTGCCAATCCCAGCCCCCCTTCCCCCCTCCCCCCCCAAGTTGAAATCCTGCCTATATTAAGATGGGCACATGCAGCCCAAGTCAGAATCACCAGAGATTTTCATCAAAAATCACCAGAAATTTTCGATTAAAACAGTATTGAATATTTTGTTGAAGATTAAAAGTGATGGGATTGAATGAATAGTTTACCAGTTACTGTGCTGATGTGAATCTGTGATACACCAACACACTCTGTGGCAGTGATTCTGTGACACACCAACACACTCCGTGGCAGTGATTCTGTATCCCTTAATCAAGGAATCAAAATATGAAATGACAAGAAAAATTTAGACATAATTACACATGTATTGTTTTTGTTTAAATTATATCCCAGTGTGATATATAGTCAATATTGAAGAAGTACAATCAAAGTTACTTATCTAGTTAAATTCTACCCAAAGAAAATAAATTAAGACCCTTTAAACATGCCGTCAATGCCAGATGTTGAGTTTTATACAGCTGTAGATCAGGGCTCTGGGTGCATATATCAGGTTTCCATACCCTTAATGCACACAACAGCGGCAAAACAAAGCCTCCTTGAACAACCTATCTTTATACAGGAAATTCTTAACCCAGAAAATACCATTCTCTCTCAAAAGAAAACAATTTACGCCAGGAAGGCCTTTTTTATTAATCTAATTTTGTTAGGTAGGGGCCTACTTAGATTCAATAATTGTCATGAAATTTCTTTGGTTATATCTTAATTGCAACTGTGTTTGTTCCTCAAACCTAACATGCTTGAGCTATACATGTATAACACACTTTCATTTGAGAGTCCAGACATTCCACCATTCATGTGAACAAATTGTACTAAACATGGAATAATTAAATTCACACTATCCATTTCTACAGTATCAGTACTATGTTACTATCTGTAGCAGTTGAAACCCAGTAAAACTTAAACAATTAAAACCAGTAAAGAAATTTGTCTGTTGAATAACAGAAAATATGGTATGGAGATTTGAATGAGTAAACTACTAAACAACTTACATGATACCAACAAAATGTCCCAACACAAGCTGATAAAATTCCTTGGGTGGCTTGCAGGACAGCTTTGTTTCACCCTCAGTAAATTTTATCATTGTTGCTCACAGGCTAATCTGAAGGATGATATCAGATCTTTCTATGTTCTGCTGGGTTATTGCTTCAGGCTGACTTAATTGGTTGATGTAGGATATTTCATCATCAGTGGCAATTTGACCTAAATTTGAAGCCTGCATGATTGGGTCTGTGATGAAATGTTTGGAGGTGAAATAGGATACACGTTAAAGGCCACAGTTTACATATATCTATAACAATATACTGAATTGTGTGTATTAAGAATGGCAAGTTGCCTGGTAATAGCAGTGTAGATAAATGCACTAAAAAATGATGGAAAATTAGCATTTCCTATTTCATTATCCCATCAAGTTTTGTACTGTGTTATATACATGGCAGTGTGACTAACGTCACAGGACCTACGAAGTACCGTAGGCATTAGGACTCGAACGCGAACTGAACTCTTGGAAATCCCCACTCCCAGTTGAAATCCTGCCTATATTAAGATGGGCACCGCCCAAGTCAGAATCGCCAGTGATTTTCATCAAAAATCACCAGAAATTCCCATCAAAAGTAGGTCAGCTCAGAACTTGTTGGTAACAGTCTCCTAATGCGCCTTCATTCCAAAATAAATAATGATCGCCGATTTAATTTTACAATTTTTTAATTAAAGGAAACAGATTGAATAATATAGGTTCAGTAGATTTCAAGCTTTACGTGTGAAAATACATTTACATCTCTTTAATGGTTTTCAGTGCCCTTGTACAGGATCAAAACAACTTTTTGAATCACATTATTTTCCCAACAATACAACAAATTTTTATATATACATGTAGTACTATAGTAGAAAAGTAGCATTTATGTAGTTTACGGTAATTCAACTCAAGACCTATGTCATTCTATGTCATTCTCCTGAGCATAACCGGTACAAAGACGATTAAATAGCGTCTCTACATCACGTTGTTATCTAGATATATGAGACAATACATTTTGGGCATCGGCAATCTGATGAATGTACTATTCCGGTTTTCTTGTTTCACATTATATTTTATGGCGGTTGATCGTTGATTTTTTTCACTGATAAACGTTAAACCACCTCAGCTTCGTTATGGAAACAGCGCTGATTGTTTGAGGGTATATGCAGTAGTTAAGATTAACCTCAGTAATAGGGCCATGTGGCATACATACTATTGTTACTCTGGTTAATTGTTCGATTTAATTTGTACTCTGCCTCTTATGTTGTTTGTGCAATAAATACTTGAACTTGAACTTGAACTTACAGTGGGACAGGGTATTTTTAGCTGTGGGTAATTTGACCTGAATTTGAAGGCTCAAGCCTGGTGTGGCCAATGTGAAATAGGATACACGTTAAAGGCTACAGTTTACATACACAATGTTATCTATAACAATATACTGAAGTGTTAATTATCAATCTAATTTTAATCAGAATTATTTCAGATCAGAACTTGCTGGTAACATTGCCCTAATGCACGTTCATGCCAAAAAATCAAGGTTCTAATGTCAATGGTTCTCCTTATTTTGCCGACGAAAGGATTCGGATGGACTGACTGACTGACTGACTCACTCATTACCGGACAATTTGCGATCTGTAGCCTACTTCGTAGGAACAACGGACAGAGTTAAAACAGAATCCACGAAAACGATCAACATTCAGGTCAATGGTACTGAGACAATGAGAGTAGCTAAATCATTGTCCCTGACAGTTGCAATCAAATTGCAGGAACCAACGAACACAGACCACAATTTCATATACGTTACCCTGGCCCGTTTCAGATTAACTTTACACAGGGAACAGTTCATTTATGCATTCACTAGGGACGGTTCTGGGTTAATAGGTTGATAGATTCTGTTATGTGGCACAGCGATATATTTCCCCGGGCAACGCCAAGCTTATCCACCGTGTTGAAATAATCTCACTGACCTTAATTTAAGAAGAATTCGGTCTTATTCCTCAGTTTGATTTGCAGCCATGTAAAGAGAAGCCGATTTATCTGATTTTGATTAACCGTCCGCTGTCTTAACGGTATAATCAATGTGCTAATATTTCAGCCAGAAGACATCGATTCGGTACTACTGGGCGTAAATGAGATCGTTGTAACTAGTACGAGGGTTGGCAGACAAACCATGTGACGTTAAAATGTCATTCCCAAACCGCAAATCTTCGGCCCCCATATATCTAACACAAAATGACAGACACGGTCAAGAGCGGTAACTGTCTGTTTGGTCGCACGAGATTAGCAAAGGCCGGTTAACCGAGATTTGTATACGATGCATTCGTCGACCAGAAGCAACGACATTTTGGTCTCTTTCGAGGAACAGTTCTGTACTCTACCTGGCTAGAGTTCTTTCCAAATGTTATGCGCAATTAAACTCAACCTATAAAGCTACCAGCTTCCAGCAATCATGCCACGGTCGTGTATTTCCATCATCGTCTGTCAAATATAATCAAATATGAGAAACCTGGAATCCATAAAGATTTCGACATTATTACCCTTCAGCTTAAAGAAAGTATAAGACACTTCATCCAAAACTCGTTTGTTGTGGTAAGAGTAATTTCAATTAAACGCTTAGCTGCTTTGTTACTGCATAATATCATAATTCTTCGTGCGTTCCGCATGCTTACTCTGTTTCGATTGACAATCTTCTTGTGACAGTGGTGATACTGTGTTCTGTACGTTACACAACCCAACAATCCATTACGCTACCAATCCAAACTATGTAAAAGTGCTCGTACCATGACACAGTTTTCATTCTAATAAAATCACTGGATTGCTGTGTGGGGTGAAGAACGAGGAGTGGTAATCAACAACATCAGTATGCAGGCTCAGGCTAAGTTATAGGGAGGTCATTTACAGAGTCGAACTGAAACTTGAATCTGGAGAAAATTATGGGGGAAATAATGGGTTTATTCTATTCAGAAGGTTGCTCCGATAAAAAAAATTATGTTACAGCCGTATCTGCAATACTGAAGCTGTATAGGGGCCTGGCTCATGTGGGATGAGTTTTCGAGCATTTCCCAAAGCTTGATGCAATTCAGCAACTGAGTTGGACAAACGGATCATCTTATGAACGAGGTGCCAAGACCTGTCGGATGTGAGTCTTGTATTGGGGTCACATGTAGCTGTAGCGTAATAGGAATGTCCGCATTCTCCTGCATTGATGCATTCTCTAAATCAAATATGTTACTGTTTGATCACATTACCGAGTCACTGATAAGGAAAATTAGATTTCGTCGCGATATGGATTTCTTTGGAGCTAAATTGAAATCTGCAGCTGAACGCAATCCATAGTTGTTAATGGTCATTCACATAATCATTCTAGTTTTATCTCTTTGGTCATTGCTATTCTCTTCTCACTTTATTTAACCTTACCACCTACAGGTCGTAATATGTAAAGAAGATAATGCTGAGAAATCCTAGCACAACACAGTGTGTTTGGATAACAAATAATGCTAGACAGTTCAACTTCTTCCACATTTTGAATTATTTGTTTTATGTTGTGTGTTAAGATTAGCCTCCCCTGAACCAAGGCACTGAATATCGTATAGTTATTTGACAAAGCTGTACTACCAACTTTTGCCATGTTACTTTGACTGAAGATGACAATAACACGATTTACGCCTAAATCACCTTTTTTTCGTAGGCTGTTTACCTTTAATCTGAAGGAGACACAACCTCCCGCAGATTATATCATTAAATTAATATAGCATCGTGTATTGATTTTGCGTCTCCTTTCTATCCGTTATGGTCAGTGTAATAGAAACTAAGATCTTGAAAACTAACCAAAAACGAAAAACAGTCAGTTTCACTTCAATCGTGATGGGTGTCCCAACAAATCAAAATAGCAAAATGGCGAAATACGTACACAGCCGTTCGATCCGACGTTTAACAGCAGCAACATCATGTTCGAATAACCGTTCAGAATATACCTACGTAAACCAACCTGGCGATGCGAACGTTGTGTGACGCGTCAGCTAAGAATTTATTAGCTAGCACGCATGTTTCACATTTCATATTTAAACACATTTTAACCTTTTATACCACATTTAGGAACATCAGACAAAATCAGTCGTGAAGCATCCTCAATATTTTGACAGAGGAAGTCAGTTCAGAAACGTATCGCTAATGCCTAAACGAATTCTCGTCTTTTTAACATTTGGTGGACCATAATGAAGGTTCGACTTCGACGTCTGCCACAATGAAGATGCAGTGGTCTCTGTACATACGAACAAGCGGTGCTGAAGATTTTCGTTCCACTTGCGCAATTCTAAAAAGACAACATAGAAGAAATGCATCAAAAGAAATATTATTTCATATGTCACGTCCATGGACGATCCTACGTTCCTACATGAGAGGCCTTGGATCACTCCATCTACCTATTGAAAATGGAATGTATGATTTTTTAGTAGGGCTTCCACTCACCTCGAATTTACGACAACGGCGACGATTACAACTTTGCCATAGATAACTACCCAATTCTGGAGTGGAAGAGAGAGAATTAAGTTTTAACGTCGCATTCTTCAATATTTCAGCAATTCTGGATAGCAACATTCCAGAAAGATCGGCATACGGCGTAACGTATCTCGCTTGGTAGCATTTGCTAGGTAATGTGTAAATTGGGACGATTTGAATCAACGCCAGAGAATATTATTGCAGAAACTTGTCAAAAGGGGCTATATCACCAACCACCCTCATTCAACGTTTCTCACATTCTGTGATAAATATCGTACACTGACGAATGATACGATAATATCATGCAATATCCCCGGCGCTGCGTTTAGTAACTTGTCTCTAATTCAGCTTTAGCCTGGGGCTAGGAGGCCGTTTGAGCATCATGTGTTTACATCTCCATCGTGTTCATCTGAAGTGTTGCAATCAAAGCGTGATTGAGATACATCATACATCGAATAATGGGCGGTGATAAGAATTTTCTTAACATTATGATGTCCTGTGTCATCATTGAATTAAAACACATATAATGGAAGTTGGAAGAGGTGCCGACATACTGACAGAGCCACATGACTTCACAGTATGGTCTTCTGGTTAACCTATTCTAAAGCACATATCAAGAATCTAACGATTCGTGATATGTGTTGTATCTCAGGTACGCTTTTATTGTACCTGTTCATGTGGCAACTTGAACGACATGACCATACGGCCACTAGCACCGGCATAAGCGGTATTAGATACATCGAAAACTGACGGTTTCTCCCTTGAAAGAAACCATTTTTCCCCATGCGTATTTGACTTTGAAGTTTTCGATACTAACTCGTTTGAAAAGGGTCTTTCGATTGTAATTTCGATTGATGACGCTAAAATTCTTTTGTAGGCTACGGCTGGAATGTGAATGTCGGATCTGACTCCTAAAATGACAAAACCATGCGACTATACCTCATTTTAATAAATGACGTTAATTTTGCTCGTGAACAATTTTTTTTTAGAAAAAAATATCGTCACTTCTTCGGACAGAAAAATGCCTTTACCATCGCTTTAATTAAACGCAATATTAACATTAATAACAAAAAGTGATCCTTGTGATGATGTGTATCCCAGCCATGCTCTGAATGCAGCTGCGCATGTGGACATATTGAAATGTCATCACCCCACGGCTCTCAGCAGCGGTTTAAGCGGTATTAGATACAAATATTGGATAGGATTGAATAGCCCAATAATGTCATCTGTTGGAAAATGATGAACTGTGTGACCGCCAGGTAGTAAAACAAATCGGCCTATACGAGGGAGTATTTATTGAATGCAAGCTCATATTCAGAAGGAGGACAAGCCTCGAAGACGATACGTCCACCAGCAGCATATCGCCGTATACAGACAACAATTGAACGCAACATTGAAAAGATGATGGAAAACGATGCCGGCGTGCTGACAAGAAGTCATATAATCTTACAGAGAAATATACTGAATGCATATTTCTAAAAACATCACCAAAAGTGATTCCTGTGATGATTTGTATCCTAGCCACGCTTTCGTTGTAGATGATGTTGAACATTGAACAAATGGCATGACCACATGAACCCTAGCACCGGCATGACCACATGAACCCTAGCACCGGCATGACCACATGAACCCTAGCACCGGCATGACCACATGAACCCTAGCACCGGCATGACCACATGAACCCTAGCACCGGCATGACCACATGAACCCTAGCACCGGCATGACCACATGAACCCTAGCACCGGCATGACCACATGAATCCTAGCACCGGCATGACCACATGAACCCTAGCACCGGCATGACCACATGAACCCTAGCACCGGCATGACCACATGAACCCTAGCACCGGCATGACCACATGAACCCTAGCACCGGCATGACCACATGAACCCTAGCACCGGCATGACCACATGAACCCTAGCACCGGCATGACCACATGAACCCTAACACCGGCATGACCACATGAACCCTAGCACCGGCATGACCACATGAACCCTAGCACCGGCATGACCACATGAACCCTAGCACCGGCTTGTGCGGTATTAGATACAAATATTTCAGAGCGATGATGTGATAGCCCAAGTCATCTGTTGTCTTTCTGTGATCATTGCAAACTGTTTACTACTTCTCTCGTGTTTGTTTTTATATTCTCATTCCACACATATTTAGAAATTATGCTAACCGTCGCATGAAAAGGTCATATCATCCAAGTTGCCACATGAACAGGTACAATAAAAGCGTACCTGAGATACAACACATATCACGAATCGTTAGATTCTTGGTATGTGCTTTAGAATAGGTTACCCGGAAGACTTTATTGTGAAGTCATGTGGCTCTGTCAGTATGTCGGAACCTCTTCCCACTTCCCTTATATGTGTTGTAATTTCAATTAATGAGGCGGAAATTCTTTTGTTGACGACGGCTGAATAGTGAAAGTCGGATACGAGGTATATTCCTTTATTAGGTCAGTAATTTTGGCTATTGAGGAAAACCAGCTGTGTGTTTGAAGAAAACACTTTTTATCCATCCAAGCTTCTTAAACGTGTTCCATTTATTCCCAAGAGGGTAAAATGAATGTTCTAGAACTGATAGACCAATCGACTGGGCAGTTTTGACCGACTGTGGCACACCACAATTTGACAAATCAGGTTACCAATGCATGGTCATATTAGAGAAGCTGTCTTGTCACTTACTCCAAAGCCACTCCGCTGAGTATAGAAATAATCCCTTGATTATCCCGTCCCTTAACACGGCGGATAAAGCTGAGAGTTGGACCGAGAAACATATCACTGTGGCCTACTAGAGAAGCTTTCTAATCATTTAACACAATAGATTTGGTCAGAGTTGGTCAGAGACACATATTACCGTGTCTCGTTTACCTGAAATCCACTCCTCTGAGTGTAGAAATAAACCATGACATTAATTTAATGTGAAATGGGTCAGGAAAAACCAGGTAAATTCGAATTCTAGTCGCTTCGCCCAATTTGGACAGAATCTAGTCCATGATTTTTGCTTTGCTTTGGAACCAGTCATAGAAAATCTGATTCATTCATCCACTGTCATTACTATATATATTGTCAATTCAGTTAATCGATCACACATTGATTAAGAAACGTCCATAATTGAATAGCATCAGTGTAGTCACTTAGTGTGTTCGCCTGCCGAACATTATTTCGTTTAAAACAGAACGTAGTTCTCCGTTAGGAATGATACGGAACTGTACGGAAACAGAAGAACTCGGGAACACTTGTTATAAGATGGAAATGTCAACTTCGAGATTTTGGAATTGCATCAAGTCATTAACGATTGACACAAAGGACATTTGCAGTATGAAGAATTCCATTATCATTCATCGAATTAACTAATCCCAGACTAAAAGTGAAGTTAGGCAACAGATCTGTCCTGATAGTAACGGCATGCGCATGGGCGCGTGGCTCCTATCGATTGGCTTTTCAGCTCTCTTTCATATATCTCCAGAATGGGGAGGTTTTTATACTATTGATAGCCCATGTAAATATGGTAAATATAGATCAAATTATCGTGCGGTTCCAAGAAAGACTCCTGTGCTTACAATTGATGATAATTTTGCCAACTTCAGATCGAAAATAGTCCACTTATCGTTTAATAAAAACATTTCCGATACTGAGCAGGAGATCAAACCGCTGGGATCCAGGCGTCTATGGGCCCGCCGCTGTTACCCGGGTGGGCAGATCTACTGTCTAGGGATTAACTTCCAATAGAGTGCAAGTCCGGTATTAAATGAGCAAATCATTTCCACCAATGTCGAAGAAATGGAAAATGCGAATAAGTGTGCATGTTGTAATGGTGAAGAAAAAGGGAATCTGATTATTATCATTCTCTAGATGACGAGTTTACAACGAATATCATATGGATTAAGAATACTGATCAGCGTTACGGATTTGATATTTTTGGAACACCATAATGTCTTGTCGGCATCATTGAAAACTGTTGACTGCTTCTCTCTTGCAGGAAACTAGCCTATGTTTATGAATACTATGATTTTCTTTTTGAATTTGGTGCTAATACTGTTCTATGGAATATGGAATAGGCCTTTGGATTATGGACGCGGATATTCTTTAATGGACGACGACTGAATTATGAATGACGGACCAAACGCTTGTAATTTAATTTTGTAACAGCAACGCCTCAACTATATATGTATAATACATTCATGTGGAGAAAAAATGTCCCGGGCGGGTTAAAATATAGGAGCCGAACACTCTTAGCCAGCGGACATTCTTAGCCTCTACACCGGCATCATTGAAAACTGTAGACCGCTTCTCTCTTGCAGGAAACTAGCCTATGTTTATGAATACTATGATTGTCTTTTTTAATTTGATGCCAATACTGTTATATGGGATATGAAATGGGCCTTTGGATTATGGACGCGGATATTGTTTAATGGACGACGACTGAATTCTGAATGACGGACCAGACGCTTGTAATTCAATTTTGTAACAGCAACGCCTCAACTATATATGTATAATCCATTCAGATAGTCGATCCCTTGTAGAATAATGAACGCTCATTAATGGATAGAATTAGTTTGGGCGATGCGGGCGTCGGCCAGGTGAACTAATACTTCAATGATCAAACCGTTGGCACCAACATCCGTAAAATGAAACAACACGAATACAGATAATGTTGGTGTCCACTGCAATTGCTCGGAATTAGACGATAACACGTTCAAAGAACCTTACTTCAAAACAAAGCATCAAGACGTGACACTTGCATCTCCATATCTTATTAAGGGTGCGGAAAGCTCGACATCTGAGTAGACAGCTATCCGATGTGATGGTTGTATTGACAAATCTGTCCCACAGTTTCTGTGTACTTCGTGTTTTGCTTTGTTAGGTCAGTAATTATGCCTATTGAAAATAAGTTTTCTCAGAAAAAAAGTTTGTTCAGCCAAGCTTCTGGAATCCTTATTCATATATATTTTTAGATATATTCTGGAGCTGATAAATCAAAAAACATATTTCATAGTTGAGGCGGACAGCGGCTGTACAACAGTTGATCAATCAGGTTATCCATGTATGACTGAATAGCGAAGTGAGGAGGAACAAGGCTGAATTATCATCAAGTTATGGTCGATCAGGTTGATTTAACACGACGGATATGGTAAGATTTGGCCAAAGAAACATATTACTGTGTCTCATTTACCTGAAAGCCATTCTGCTGAGTGTGGAACTAAACCATCACATGTGCTAATTTAATCTGTACCAGGTCAAGAAAAAGTAGGTCAGCTTGTGTGCTGATAGCCGTGTCCTATTTAGGAAGAATCTAGCAGTGTTTCCACTTTGCTGTGCAGTCATGCATCGAACAGTTGGTTTAGTCACAGCCTCTACTACATAATCCCTACCGTTAATCGATCGCTTGTAGAAAAGTGAACGTCCAGTGTTTAATACAATTATTGTAGTTATGGAGCACCTCTGCCAATCGAACTGTTCTTCTTCCTAAACAGCCCAAATTAGTTCATTTGCATGATTGGTGAGTGAATACGAAATAGAAAGAACTGTTGGTAAGGAATAAGAATGTAAATAGCAAATGTCACATCCAGCATTATCACGTTGGGCACAACGGTTCTCGTCAGATCACCGAAGTTAAGCAACGTTGAGCCCGGTCAGTACTTGGGCGGGTAACCGGGTGCTGTACTGGCTGGGCTGATCAGTGTCCAGGATAATAGGAACTGTGGACACTCTCGTGTTCTGGCACATGTAGGCATCGTCGTGATATGACTGAGAAAAGGTTGAAAACGACATTAAATCTTACTCACTCACTCACTCACTCACTCCAGCATTTAATACTTCAATCGTCACCCATATCGTTTTCGTATGATAATTCGCATCAGTTCCAAATGTGTATAAATTAAATGTAATAATAACACAATAAGGCTTCCTTCAAGAGCGAAGCGGTCAAGAGTTCTGAATGAACTGTTCGTAGAATTAGGCATCTTACACCAGCATTCGCCAAACTAAGATTTTAACAATCGTATAGTTTGCCACAATTATATTACTGTTCAGCTTTAGGGAACAGTAGCTGTGCTTTAGAAGATATGGGGAAGTTAACAAGATTACAGAAGCAAGCTGTGAGAATTATACTGGACTGTTCTTTTGACGCACCAAGTAACAAAATGTTCTAGCGACTTAACTGGCTTTGTTTGTCTGATCGCTATTTGTATCATATGGTCTTGTTGATGTACAAAGGTTTTAATAAACAAACACCATCATATCTTAAAAAGTTTTTACTTAGGTAAACACTGTTCATGGCAGAATAACAAGAGCTGCTCCTTGTATATACCTAGGGCACGACCTACCTGTATACTATTTTAGGTGTGTCGGGTATCCCCTATGGGATTCCCTACCTATGGCAATGCGTTAGAGTAACATTTGGTCGCATTTAAATACAACATCGATTCAATATTTTAGAAGTGGATTAAACAAAGTTAACATTTAATGAGTTTTAAACAAAATTTAATTTTAACGCTTGATGTAAAGCTGCCATATCTTGTCATAAATTGTCATCTTTAATGTACATGCTTTGAACATAACATCTGCACTGGAATAATTATTTTAACACCTGAATGATTGGCTTCATCTGTCTCGAGAATTGAAATGGTGTTTATAATTATGAATGTTCTTTGCATAAAATCCTTCTTGTGCTGACCATTACGCATCGAACTGACTAATCATTTGGTCAAATGTTTCGCACGAAAATCAATGAAATGAAAAACGCGAATGGTCATACGATTGGTATCGCTTGTAATCGGAGTGAAAACCGAACTTATACGCCCAAATAAGATTACTTAAAATAAAATATGAAGATAAATGCGAAGTTTGCATTTTAATGTCGGATAAATATGGATGCGAGATGACAACTGTCCAATATGACGTCTGTATTTTCAATCAGGAGTTTTGCCTATTAAGGATATCCGCTGGTGGTTTTTGGCTTTGGCAGCTATTTTGCTTGTTTTTTCCTATTGGGTTATCTCACTTTCTTAGGTTAAGAGATAGGCATTTTCTTTAAAAGCCTTCTAGCCGAGAATTTGATAAATTTTGATAGACATTGTGATTATCTGCAAACAAAATAAAAGAAAAAGTTAAATACTATTTATATGAAGTTTATATAAATATGCTTCAAAACTAGGGCTATTCCCTATGATTTCTGGGTTATCAAATTGAGGATGAATCAGTCCACTTAACATTGCCTACAGGTAAAAATACACATCAACCTATATTTTTTTCTTTGTTTTTCTCATATTACACAATTATGAATGCAAGAACACACATTACTCGAAAAGTTAATTACTTTGATTTAACACCAGCGGACATCCTTAAACAAACACTGATAACGGTTTTGGATTTCTTGGGCTTTCCATTCTCCATTCCCTTTAGTATGTTGTATGCAATTGATGTTACCACTGATATCTCAAGAACATATACTGTAGAGACAAGCAGAAATTTGATAAATCAAATTAATCCTGCATGATTGTACAACAAGGCTAGATTTTCCCAAATTAAGGTCGATGGGGTTGTTTCAGCGCGATGGTTAAGCTTGGAATCGGTCGGAGAGACACATTACCGTGCCACATTAGAGGAGCTATCAACCCATTAACCCAACACCTTTCCCACTGAGTGCAAATATAAACCATCCTCTTGTACAAGATTAATCCGACCCGGTCAGTAGAAAATAGGTTAGTTTATAATCTGCCGTAGTTGCTTTCTGGTAGCTGTGAAAACAAGAAATGAAATCGTGCCATGGTGATGTGCGTTTGGTCAGAGTTCCTTAGGTTTTGCTTTCCAAATTGCATTTCCTTTTACAATCATATGCTGTTTGTAGGTTCATTGTGGTTTCGCATTCTATAGACGTTATTGCTCCTCTTAATTGTAATCTAAATGTAATGGCCAGCAAACTTCAAACCAATATTTTCTCCAGGAAAAGTAGGGGGAGCGGCATGAACCATGCGCGTCAACAAGCTGGATCGATTGAACGTAACGTTTCAAATTCATTGGCAATCAAACCTAGATGGTAAAGATGCAATGAAGAAAATATGCTAGATTATTGTGCCTACACAGGATTCTAGATCATTGCAATTATCAAGGTCGAATATACATTAACCCTACCTGGCATGGCGAGGGGGAGCAAACTTTCTGCGCTATTTCCGGAACGACAAAAAATGGAGAGCTGAAACTTCGTCACTTTAGAGCTTATCATATTGGGGTGATTTTGAGCCTATTTGCATAACCCCCCGAGCAGAGGATCATGGGTCAATTCAAGAGGGCGGCCACGTGGGGTACCAGAAAAGTGATGTTTTCGTCATATTTCTTCAAAATTTCAACTTTTCCGAGATGAAAAGTGGTCAAAAGCTATTTTATTTGACATTACATTAATATTTACTAATTTATCATGCAGTTTTTGCGGGGAAATTGCATAAATAAAAAAATCGAAAAATCTGACCGAAATATCGATAAAAAAAATGTTGTTTTTGAAAATGACGTCACTGTGACGTCATCGCAGCTGCCATCTTGGATCTCTTTTGCATTTTCTGGTAAAGCTTGACTCTAGGACATAGTGTGGTAAGCTTCAGCTCCCTAGCTCAAGAGGTAAGAAAAATAATTCGGGGAGCCATTTCGGCCTCCCCAGGCCCGAACAGGCGCCGAAAAGCCCAGGCCAGATAGGGTTAAACATTGTTAAGATTTGAGTGAACATGTTGCGTATTGTACATGCAGCACCGTCAACCTTTTCTTATAATAATAGGCAAGCATATAGAATTGATAAGAGAATATACGCTCCATATCCGATCGTCATTAGGCAGAGTGGTTTGATTAGTAGTATCAGATAACAACAATGAAGATAAACAATAATTGTTAAAATACGGTGGCAGCGACAAAGCTCCAAATATTGATGGAATTCTTCATTTTTCACCAGCAAGAGACTTCGCACACTGAAAGAAGGATATCTTGTGGTCATTTTCTGATATTGTGCCAAGCTGAAAAATGATTGGTTGTCGAGTTATCCCCATTCAAAAGTCGGGGGGGATAGTTGATTTTTTTCTCAAAATTATAGGTTTGGGATACGAGATCATTGATGTTTTTGTTAAAAAGGAACGAATTCATTAAATTCTTTATGTACATTGGTCTGAAATAATAGTTTTACAACGCGATATCAGAAAATGTATTCATGGATAAATGTGACGTCACCTGGGGACCGTATAAAAATTACAAAGCACAGATTTTTAAAACAGTTGCTGAGGCATCGTTTTGTGCACTGAGATGAGATTATTGTTAAAATTACTGCTACAAGCACAGATTAAACAGGTAATTGATTTCTCATTTGCCATGATATCCGAATCAGACAGAAAAATACAAAAAGACAGGGGTTTCCACAGCTTGAAAAAATGACTATATTTCTGGAATTTCTCACGTTCACAAAACGTAAAGTATGCCTTGCATATTCATAAAAACTCAAACAATCTGTATACTCGACTCACAGCACAGAGTAAAATCCTCCTTAAATTGATTTTATTTGGCTTACATCGATCATCATAACACTTTAATTATATGTTCTGTTTTATTTATCATTTAAAATTGTGAAAATGGTGTGAAAATTGCTGTGGAAATGTGTCTGCCAGTATGTGAGGCTCATAAACCACTTACGGCAGCCATTTCCGGTTTTCTGCGGGTTCCGGTTTGGCAACTTCTGGGGTTTCGGTAATGACATTTTGTCTTTCTGGCCCCGTTATGAGGTCCACTGTGATAACTCCCGGTGGGGGAGACTTCCGGTACAATCGGATCTACAGATGCCTAGTTCATTTGATTCCATCTGTGTTCGGGTCTCCTTTATCTTAGCCCTCGGGTTAATGCGGATGTTTCGGGTTTTGGTGAAATGAACCAGTTCCGACAACTTTTGGCGTCCACTTCCGGTTATGCGCACGTTCCACTTGAGGTTCTTGCGCAGTTTCCGGTTCGGGCATCATATCCGCTTGATATGCAAGCTGACCTATCGATGAGGCGTCATGGGATCGTGCATCGACGCTCTATTCGGTTTCTGGCATCAATCAGATTCCAGAGCGGCATTCATTTTACGAGGTTTTACATGCTCTTTACGAGACATACCCGGATATGACACGACCCCAGCCACCGACGCCCTCTCGCCATGGCAGAGGCTCCGTCCACGGCGACCAGGCAGACGTTGTCATTACCTGTGTCACACGCTATTCGTGGATTATGTTCCGTTCTTGAGGCGGTTTTAGACCAGTCTAATACGTTTTACGAGAACGGATAGGCGTACACTCTTTAGATCGATTACATCTTCGGATCCACTTCTGATGGAGAAGTCTACCTCCAGTGTACGACATCCATGATTTAGCGTATGACTTTAAGGTCGCTGATCCGGAACTGGAATTTGCTCATATTCACAAGTCAAGGCAATAAAGTTCCGGTCAAGATCTTGATCCTGCTAACTGGAAACCAGTCTTCTACTCTTGAAGATGTCACACGACAGGGGGTAACCATTGCCTTTCATCCACTGTGTCGAGCAGGCCGTCGTACTCACAGTTAGCAGCCAGTTGCACTTCTGAACTGCTTTTACTGGTGGATCTGCAGAACGTGGCTTTTAAGTCTAATGCGGATGCATTAGTTCTATCCACGTTCAATGCAGCGATGCTAGTTCACGTAAGACGCTAGTCTTACCTATCTTTGGTGGTGAACTACTCTCCATATTTGGTCCTTCGATCTTTGAAGAGCAATCGCCTGCATAATCGCTGTTGTTTAATGGCATTATCCCGTCTGTCAGGGAATCAGTAGAGTAGGGTAAGCCTG
Source organism: Hanleya hanleyi (assembly GCA_036873755.1). Classification (NCBI taxonomy): domain Eukaryota; kingdom Metazoa; phylum Mollusca; class Polyplacophora; order Lepidopleurida; family Hanleyidae; genus Hanleya; species Hanleya hanleyi. The sequence continues at coordinate 2,786 of JAVTVY010047630.1, read as the reverse complement.
TTTCTACTCCTAGAGCGGGTGGTTCGGGGGCCACTAACTGGCGTCTACCGACGTTTCCGGTTCCCCAGCCAAACATTCCAGACCGACTACTTCCGATTCGAATCAGTCGTCTGGAAATAAGCCGCAACAGTAAGACGAGATTATTCCCGACTGAAGATGGGAAACGCTGGTAAGAAGCAGCGGGATGGGCGACATTTCGGGCCGTGTCAATTATTGGCCAGTTCGCCTGGGTTTTTACCAGGGTGTTTCAGCCAGTGGCGGCATACCAGCATAATCGGGGTATAAAATACCAATTTTTCCTCGACGACTCCCTTATCAGGAATTTGTGCAGGGAACAGCTCCGATGCGATACAACATTTGTATAGCACCTTCTCGAGTCACTGGGTTATCTCCCACAGTTGGAAAAATCGGAGTTAACACCGTCTCAACAGCGATGCTTCCTATGCGTGGCTTACCAATTTGGCTCTTGCTCGGCCACCGGAAGTTCGCTGGCGCAAGATATGTCAAGAGATCCCTTTGTTCTTGCCGAACAGTCCTTCAATCTGCATCAGTGATCGGTCTCCTGACATCCACCCAGGATGTCCCTTATCGAGGCCGGTTAGAGTTACGTCCACTGATGCTATATCTAAATCTTAACCCATGGTCTGCCGCCACATCCTTTGAAGTTTGCTGTGCATTATTTGCCGGTAACTTGCACGCTCTACGGTGCCGTTATAGACGACCTCAATGACTTCCGTAAGCCACGCCAATTGTCTGGTGAATTCTCATTGGTCAATTAACCCTGGAGAGGCAGACATTGTGGGCGGGCTACAAGAAATCAGTGAGAAGTCTGGAAAGGAAAAAAATAACACAATTTCAAATTTGCAGATCAACAGTATATTAAAATTCTCAGATCAAAGTATAAAGTCAATTATCGAAATAAAACATCAGTTACTTCTGTATTTGATGATCAATAATTGTCGATTTACATGTAAACAAAACTGTACCATAACTTGAAGTCCGTGTATCTGGCCACATTATCAGCAGTACATGTATTTTTCACCGCGAGATCCGTTCGAATTACCACAAACAAAACATATCATTTCTCAGTCTCTTAGTCTGTGGGTAAAATTACGGTTTCCGGTATTTGTATCCAAAGTCTACCGGTATTGCTGGAAAAGTCATTAAAATTTAACAAGAACGATTAAGAGTTCAATTGCTGTGGTAGGAAATGTTGAAAGTGCAGTTGCTAAATTTACAGTCATTAGGAAAACATTTATCGTTCTGTGTGAAGCTCGGTGGAGATTCCTTTAACTCCGCCGGTGGGTCATCCTCGCGTTTGCATAATTTGGGAGGAGGGTTCAACACATTGGAAATATCCTTTAGCATTGCGTCCGACGGTCGTTTGTATTTCCGCACACCAGCCTGGCTTCTGTGACCAGTTCTTTCCATGACCAGCTGTTCGTCAACGCCAGCCTGAAACAAATGGGTGGCACACGTTCTCTTTCCCGAATGATTACTGAAATTTCCAGAAATTCCAGCGCTGGCACAAATGTCTTTCAGCATCGTCTGCATGGCGTTCACCCCAACCACTTGCTTACTGAATTTTGGAGGCTCACCAGGGAACGAGGCCGGCAGAGCCCTACGGTACAAGGCTCCCTCGGACACGCCTATAGCCCGAAGATAATTGGAGTAGATTGTCCATAAAGATCGTTCCCCGTCATCGCAATAATGCTTGATGTTTTTGGCGCTTAGATTTTTTTGTTTCACTCCCCCTGAATAAGTTTTGCACTTGGAACCAATGAACTCTATGTACTGACCTTGACTGTCCTGACCGAGTACGATCTGGGATATATCCAAGTGTCGATGTTCATCCCGACCCCTTAGTCCGAATATTTTACAGTTGTAGAAGAAAACGGTCTGTAGTAAACTTTTTGACGTCGAAGATCCAAACGTTCCGTTTTCCCAGAATTTCTCTTCGTCAGTTTGTGAAATTGGATCCGCCTGTTTCACCTTTGTGCCATATCCTTGGGAAGTTAGCTCCTTCATTCTGGAATCCAGAGTTTTTCGGAAGAAAATAAATCTGTCGTCTTTGTCGTTCAAAAAAGTTGAGATGATATATTTTGATAGACCGCATATGTCGTAAAATTCCACAGGAAAGCGCGTACAGCGACTTTGGAGGGTAAGAATCGCCATCCTTCTTCCTCACCTCCAAAATGAATCGTGATAGCCACTTGTTCACATCATCAGCCGTAAATGTTCCAAGTTCAGGAACCGCCTTGACATTCCGTGAATTGCGGTAAAGTTTCCATTCATCGAAAATCTTCACGGCCCATTTTGTTGCTTTTTTAGTGTTCTGATTTTCCTGTGCAGATAACAGATTTTCTATGAAATCGTCGTCAACAGCCTCTGCGAATCGTGCTTTACTTTCTGTTTCCAGTTTTACAGGTCGATGCACCTGCACCGGTTCAGTTTCACACTCCATTTTGGCGGGAGACTGCTCTCTCTCAGTTTTTCCAGGATTCTGCTGGTCAGTAGATCCCGGGAATACACCATCTCCAGAATTATCCTGCAGCCAGGCCAGAAGATCAAAATCCCCAAAACTTATGTCTTCTAACTGCATGTTTTCCAAAGATATCTGCGATTCCGTAATATCTAATATTTGAGACAGCTGCAGGTCATCGTCCGACTCCATTTCGATCATCACTTTGCGAGAACTCAGAAAGGAATGCGGAATACAGCAATTCTTTCCAATATATGGCATGATCAATTAAATATTTAAATTCTTTCAGAAACGCGTATTTCAT
>JAVTVY010047629.1:0-23044 GCA_036873755.1 Hanleya hanleyi | reverse complement strand
CATCTTTTTCCACCACCCTTGTTACGTTGCGTTCAATTGTTGCCTGTATATGGTGGGATTCTGCTGGCTTGCCCTCTGTAAATATCAGTGTGATTGTAGTTTTGTGACTGGTAAACGTGATGGAGAATGAACAACTTGCATTCTTTTAATACTCCCTCGTCTGGGCCGTTTCATATATCTAACGGTCACATAGTTTTTTTCTATTTTTCCATCCGATGATTTGATAGGGTTACAACACCATGGCTCTTAAACATTTGTTTTGAATACCACTTAAACCGGTGTTATAGGGGCCGTGAGGTCATGCCATTGAAGATATCCAGAGGAACATATTAGAGATAAATTTTTGTTCTTTTGATGTTTTTAGAAATATCCAGTCAGTATATTTGCCTGTGGGGTCATATGACTTCTTGTCAGTACGCCGGGATCTTCTTTTCACTACCCTTGTTATGTTGTTTTTAACCTATGGAAGGCCAAATGTCCAAATAATCAGAAACTCGCAGTCTTCTAACAGATAACTTAAGTTATCAAAGAGAAAACCATCGTTTTCGAATCAAGAATTCAAGTTTACAGTCGAAAACCGAGGTTATCTGCTAGACAACCCCGAGTTTCTCTTTCCTTAACATCGAGTTTCTGCTACTAAACCGAAAATCACAGTTGTCCGTAGATAACTTAAGTTATCGAATCGAAAACCTAGGTTTTCGAATTGATAAGTTTAAGGTCGAAAACCAAGGTTATCTAGACGATAACGCCGAGTTTAGGTTTTCGAATTGATGGTTGTCGTGAAGTGAAACTCGACTTTCTAACTTAGAGTTTCCATATCTGGGTACTCTGGGTTTCGCGCCCTTTTCCGATTGATGATCAACCACAAATGTAGACAGAACCACGTGGCGAAATTAATTATACGGAATCAAACTGCTCACACTGATATAACATTCACTGCCTGTATTAATCGCTGCTGACCCAGAGACAGCATGTGTGTAACCGAAGTATTTGCCCAAGTAGCTATCTACATATCACTAAATGTGCTTTGTTAATTGCCTTGACCTGTCTGGTGTGGTCAGACAGCTTGACCAGATAGCTGAAATACAACCAGATTATATCCTCCGATTCAGTGATCCATTAAACTGATTACAGTTCTGAGTACCAATACCCAGTCTATGATAATGCTTGTATAAACTAAACTCGGTCATTGAATAAATAATCCCAGTTATCTGTTTGTTGAATACATGTTGATTCTGTGGTTCTGTCTGTCGATCAGTCAATATTCGATTACTGAAGTTATCTATTAGAATACTTGGGGTTTTGGTTAGATAACTGAGAGTTTCTGATTATTTGGACTTTTGACCTTCCATACACACCAAGTTTTTCTCGCTTTCAATGAACTATACGGTGGTGTATTAGCCTTATAAATATTTTGCATTCTGTATTTGCACCAGATTCATAGCTGATTCTGGAAGCTGCACTACCAAGCTTCTTTCAACCCTGTTGACGAGGGGCCCTCAGGAGGTAAAAGCATTTTGGGAAAGGTATTACGCCACTATTTCTAAAAACTAAATGTATGTGTATATTGAAAAACTCAAAATGTCTTACGAAGAACTTGATGCTGAAGGCCACATATTGTACAGACATGTATCCACATGGGATTTCTCGACTCTATACTACAATCCCTCATCAGGACAATTTTGACCGTCTAAGTTCATTAATAGTATCTGTGTTCAAGAAAACTGATCACAGCTATATTAATGTCAGAATCAATAAAGCATTCTTTAGCTCTACTACATGGGATATCTTTCTTTGTTTATAGAGTTGTTTGAATTTCTAATTAAAAATATGTATGTGAAATTTGGCAACACCATATATCAACAGCATATAGGTATTCCAATGGGCACTAATTGTGCACCCCTGTTGGCTGACATATATCTGTTGTCTTATGAATATGACTACATGTAGGTCTTTTAAAAACCGATCAATTCTCATTCACCAAACGTTATATAGACAAGCTTCTCGCTGTGGATAATCGCTATATGAGTGACGCAATGAAGGATATATACCCACCTTCACTGGATTTGAAGAAAAATTTACATAGCCCTACCGGCACAGACCTATATCTCTATCAAAATGAACGGGCCTTCTCTCTCGTGGACTTTATGACAAAAGAGATGATTACAAGTTCGACATCGTAAACAATCCATATCTGGACAGTAATATTCCAGTGGTATCTGCATATGGCGTATACATATCTCGCCTAGTAGCATTTGCTAGATCCTGTGTTAAATGTGACGATTTTAATCAACGTCACAAAACATTATTGCAGAATTTGCGATACATATCAGTAGGCTACCCTTTTTCGAAAAGCAGAATAACCACCGTGTTTTGTTCAGATTTAGTTTGTATGGCACATAGCCTATTTGGAGAGAAACGCCAGTGCGGTCACTTTTTGATTATAATAGTATTAAACTTATTTAGTAACGGTAATCCTCACCTGGACTGAAGATAGTGTTATATAAATCGTTGTGGGCCTATCGAATGTCGGATGTCGCCTTTGTTTAACCCAATGTGTAACCATAGTGACTTGGAAAAACATGCTGAAAGAATATGCTCAAACTAAGACCATTAGTAATAATTGACGCTTTCTCCCCATGTTGACGTCGAGCGATCTGAGTGTACGAATCATCTGATTGCTGCACGTAATAGCTTAGAACACGCGACAGAGCACTTATCGGACAACAGGAATGTATTGCATTGTTTATATGTCAATAACACAGGCCCGCAAAACAAGAGATTTGGGGGGGGGAGGGTGTGGTATTAGGGTGAAATGTCGAAATATGGGATCTCTATATATAACCCCATGCTTTATAGAGACCCCATATTTCGACACTTCACCCTAATACCATCCCCCCCCCCCTCAAATCTCTTGTTTTGCGGGCCTGTGGTCAATAACAAGCGTTTTAAACATTGACATAAGTACTCCAATTGCTAGACTGGTCTATTGATGGTCCATCTGGCGATTTCAACACGAATCCGAAAATAATTCCCGATGTTGACAAACCAACCTAAATTACGATTGTTGGTCTGAGGTGTCGCGAACGGTGAAGTGGTAAAAAAAAACAAAAACAAACAAAAACCAAAAAAACACGAGGTGTGCTCTTCTTATCATTGATGTATCTTCGAGGTTTCCTTTTGTGAGTCTCGAGGAGGGAGCTGAGATCATCGAAGAACCCGTGCAATTTACCCCAGCTTCTGCCAGCCTGTCGTCAAATTGCTAGACAGGTCTATTTGCACACATTGCCAAAAGAGATGTAGTATCTTTTCTTGATATTTTTTTACAGAATGTGACCACTTTGATTCTTCTGGACTAATAATTTTAGCAAACTTATGTGTGATGAGCATACGATTCACAATACGGCGTAGCTGGGGCCATTGAAATTTAACATAATTGGTGCATTTAATGATATTACGGTTAATTTTATACCAATTTAATCACTAATTATCTACCTCACCGCGTATCTCAATACAAACTGGATTTTGGCTTGACCAAAGTGTTGTAAATTAAGATTTCGTTAAAAAAGCTTTGTTGGTTCCAGACAGTGGAATTGTATTTGGAGGAATAAAGGGGATACAAACAGCTTTATTCAATTTTTCAATGTGCACATTTTTAGACGCTACCATGGTTGATCTGATGACACCATGGAATTCTAGAACAACAAATAAGGAGTTCTTTCTGAAGAAATTCCGATCGCTTTAATATCCTTAAAAATGAAAAGAGCACTGATTCGGACGGTTACACCATGGAATTAAACATTTTCTTTTCTGAAGAGACATCTGTTAATATTTGATAAAATCTCTACATTACTCTAGTAAATATAAATGGGGGAAATTTCAGTTACACAGTAACAGGGATCGGTAAGTTTAATCTCTAAATAAATTTGGATGAAACAATAATCAATATGTTTCGAAAAGAACAGTGATAAATGTTACAAATTCAAATGGCAGCTTGATTGGTCACAGAACTCCTGCCGTTTACTAGGTCTAGAGTTCACATTAAGTTTAGCAGAAACGTTTGAGCGAAGTCATAAAGACAAATTCAAATCTATTATTGATATATATGAAATTGTGTTTGAAGATAAGTATCACGCTCATGGGTAAACTGAATATTTTGAAATCATTGTTGCTGCCAAAAATAAAACATTAAAATCTCATCCCTTCCAAACACGGTCAGTGAAAAACTACCCAGAAGAGCTGCTTTAACTTTGTCTAAAACGGGGAAAAATAGTTAATATGCAGTTAAAGACGTAAAGGACGGAGGCCTGAGTATAACCTCAATATAGGACTTCATTCATGCTCAGAAAATGTCAAAAAATTTAACGAAGATTACTATACGGTAAACTAAAATGGAAAGATTTGTTTCTAGATACTTTTCTCGATACTCTGAATTCTTCAGAAACTATCTCTTTTGTCCTAGAACATTCTGTAACTTCATTGGTAACTAAGCCTTTTTGTAGAGCTCTTGAATGCGTGAAGCGACTTTCAAGAAAATGTGACTCCCACAGAACCCTCATCCTTAGCTTTCCAAAGGGATTTTTTTTATGGCAGAATAATATGGTTTATGACACAATTTCTTCATGTCATAAACCATATTATTTTTTACAAATAATAGCTGAAGGCTGCTATGAAATTTGTCAATGATTTATTAAACGAGGACCTTTATAACATATCACATATATATTTTGTAACTACGTACTGATGTCGGACAAATTTCCTTGAATTTCGTGGGCTGCTAACTCTTTATTGTACAACTTTCTATAAAGTTGTGTTGTTTCATTCAAGATATGTTCCTGTCTTCACGATTCTTCACCATCATCATTTACGATTCTAGTTATGGATTTGTTTAAGAAATGTCTAAGTTCCATGCTGAGAAAATAGTTTATTACTCAACTGATGTCTTGTAAATCTTTTTTTTGTGCATATCATCGATCAGATTTGACTTTGAGTCATGGTCTGCAGTACTATCTAAAGAGTTATTTATTTTTGCAGTTAACACTTTGCATTTTCAGCCCGTTCCATTCTCTTAAAAGAGGAATTGGATATCGTTTTCCATATAATATTCACAAGTAACCCCTCGAAATCTAATTGGCCTGAAATGTGTCTTGTATGTCACTACTCTTCTAAATTACACTGAACCTTTGTATGTTAATAGTTTCTTAATTCCTCTTACAGCAACGATCAGTTTTAATTCCGTTAGCAAGATATTAAGCATCCACCATGAAAAGTTCACTTTATCTGATAACAGAACCATGTGTCGTTCTGTTTGCGAGTAATACCTCCACTATTTATGTTTGTGTATTAACTTTATCTGGCCTGCGATTTGGGGGTGTACCGCAGTCGTGGGGTCCTTTGTTTCTTCGCAAAAACTGCATGATATATTAGTAACTAATAATCTGAAGTGAAATAAAATATAATTTTGCCTACTTTTCCTCGCAGAAAGGTAAGAATTTTTAAGAAAACCGACCAAAAGATAACTTTTCTGGTACCCCACCTGATCGCCAATTTGCATTTACCCATGAACCTCTGCTTGTTATGCAAATCGGGGTTATGCAGATAGGTTCAAAATGATCCCAATATGATAAACTACAAAGTCATGGAGTGCTAACTCTCAATGAGTTTGTGTAATTCCGGAGATAAAGGCAAAAAACCAAGAGTGGGGTAGAGTCATGGTGATGTCCTTCATGATGGGCCAGATGGCTTTTCGTCAGGGAAATAAAACATGTTCCGACAATTGCTCTATTTCACAAACATTTTTTTCAAGCTACTGTTTTCTAAGCTACTGTTTTCCATTCTGATAGAATAAGCCATGGAAAGTTGGACAATTCAATTCAGTTCAATTCAATCAATTCGATGCAATTAAATTTATGTTGGACACACGTTAACGCCTGAAATACTCCTCCAATCATAAGTCTAATTTGGAAGACTATCATATATAACCTGCACTAATACGGATGTATATCTTTTCATATAGATGATATTTGTTTTTCCTTGAGGACACCTTTTCAATGGAATAAAAAATTCTTTTCAGTGGAATACAAATTTACGTTTATTTTACTGATATATGTTTTCAAGTTTCTGCAATCTGCCCTTATTCTGACATTTCCGATGAGGTCTTATCTAAAGAGCGATCATTAGACATTAATCCAAGACTCCGGGTCTGGGGAAAAATAAATATGACCATTGTCTGTGCCGGATCGGGTATGAAATAATACTATCATCTTCCCCTTTAGTCTACCAGAATTACAAAAAGTGATGAAACTTATTATGAAACAAATTTATATTTTTGGCAAACAGATGAATTTATATCTGTACACTTGCATGTTGGCCGATGAACAGTTTTGAAATAACTGTGGTTAACTAAGCGGCTAACTCTGATCACATTTGATCAGTATCAAACGGTTCATTTCGCGATTAAATTTTGGACGTGATCATAACAGTTTGTCACTATTGACACCATTTGCACAAACAAAACGAGCAGATATACAAGAAAAACTGCCCAAGATTATGATTCAGGTTCAAAACAATAAATCTTGCAACTGTGAATTCTTTATTTCACTGACACGGGTGTCTAATGGATGTCATACTCCGCTAGTTGTTTATGAAAGCTTTCTGAATTTAAAATGAGCTATTCAATTTAACCCTATCTGGCCTGGGCTTTTGGGGACCTGCCCAGGCCTGGGGGGCCGAAATGGCTCCCCCCTAATTATTTTTCTTATCCCTTGAGCTAGGGAGCTGAAACTTACCACACTATACCCTTGGATCAAGTTCTACCAGAAAATGTAAAAAAATCCAAGATGACCGCTTTGATGACGTCACAGTGACGTCATTTTCAAAAACGGCATTTTTGGGTCGATTTTTCGATCGGATTTTCCGTATTTTTTATTTATGCAATTTCCCCGAAAAAACTGCATGATAAATTAGTAAATATTAATGTGATGTGAAATAAAATAGTTTTTGCCCACTTTTCATCGCGGAAAAGCATAAATTTTGAAGAAATGTGACAAAAACATCACTTTTCTGGTACCCCACGTGAAACGATCCTCTGCTCAGGGGGTTATGCAAATGGGCTCAAAATGACCCCAATATGATAAACTAATATGAAATAGGCAAAGCCTAGAAGCGAACGCAGATAGAAAATCTGCCTTCTCTTCTGGCTTTACCTATTACATATCAAGTTAGAAAATTCAAATGAAATTCCCAATATTATAATTTATACTCTGCGAATGCAGTGGAAAAAAACAGAGATTTGGATGGGAATAATAATAATTTAATTTATTGCACAATACAATTTCAATTCAATTCATTCCTTTACACCCAAACCACTCTCTGTGATATATGGGGGAAAATACATGGATAACTGTTCGAAACAGCTTTTAAACAAATATACAATTATCACAGTAAAACAACTTAACATGGAGTGTCAAGTAAACTTACAATCAGCATAACCAAGTTTGTAGTTTAGATACTTTGTTGTATATGATAATAAATTGATATATTAACGTTGCTGCTGACAGTTCATCTATGAACTCTTTACCTACGGAATAAATATTCACAACTTGCCGGAATAAATTATGCAAAAATATTAATTTCCACATATGGTATGATGGCCCTAACATTTTTCCATGGGTACCGTACCGTAGGTAGGGTAAACTATATATTTTTAGAAAGGTGAGTTGTCTCACCTTTATTATGGGATATAGAAAATTTCTGGTTTTAGGGTTGTCCGATTGAAGTACACCTATAAAAATAGTTCCAAATTGTTTATTCTTTCTCAGACCAAAATAGTTATCCTTCAGTGTAGGCCTATATATAGTCACTTAACATGTACTTAATCTCTAATCTGTATTAAATAATACTCTATTAATTGTTTTCTTTTGAGATATCAGATTAATACGCACTAAAGTATGGAAGCCTGCTATGGTCACTCTTCCAAAGATTGACCTCAGCTCAGAGAAATGCAGTTCAGGAGGCAACATGTACATGTGTAAAGAGCTGCCCTACCATAGCTCTTGGGGCTGTACATGTATTTATGCTGGGTTTCTGAAGAATGAAGAGGTCAAGCTAAAACTAGGTCATCACATGGACTGGTGTTAGGAATATATGTACGTGTATGTAGTGAAATTAATGAATCAATTGAACTTAAACTTAGAAATAATACTATCTGACATGTCTGAGAACTGAAATATTCTGAGATGGATGCCTTGGCACTTGTGTTCTAATACTTTCATTCAGTGCCAGTACCGGGTGTATGTATAATAGTAGTACCACTACATACGGATCAGCTTGGTATTATGGCCAGTTTTTCGTGTGTTTTTTGGGGGGCTTTTCAAACAAATAGATACTATTTTGAATTGAAACTCTGGGAAAGAAATCTGCTGCTCAGGAAGCAGCTATATCTCCACTATTGCTACCAGTCAATCAATAGTCTCTGAAAATGATACTCGGGTGAGTCGGGTATGACAATCAGTTAAAAACTATTTTTCCTGTGAGCCATTAATTACAAAATACTAATTTACAAATGGAAGTACAGTGCAATAAAATCTAGATTATGCAAAGAAAACTTCGATGGATGGTATCTGGCCCAACCCTCAATCAAGCAATAGCATTTATCTTCTGAACCACCTTTCTATATATGCCCATGGGCCTAATTACAATCCTTAAGCTTTGGGGATTCATATAAATAAAAACTTATGATGGAAACCATTCTTGAATTGTTTGATGTTTTTTTTCAAGTCGGGAGAAAAAAAACCCAAGCACAACTTACGAAGTTACATCGCCCACACGGGATGGTGACGCCATGCTTGGAAAACCCCTTTCATTTGTTGCATTTCATGAAGCTATCTATATATTTTTACAATCATTGATGCCTTGGTGATTCGTATAAATAAAATCTGATGATGGATACCTTTCTTGAACTTGTATGTTGTCTAGTCAGTAGAAAACAAAAACACAACACACGACGGCCGCAGCCGCCATTTTTGGAGTTTCCCCCACACAATTGTCACATGACATGACGTTATTTGGCGATTCCCGATGTAATAAACTCTAAATCGAGGCTGAAAAGAATGTAGCCAGTGATTCATATATCACGGGACCGTTAAGTGGTCAATTTTTCGCTACGAGGCCGAAACAACCAATCACAGGTGTGTTTAGATAAGGCTATCAAGAAGCCGCTGACAACGGCTTTCCGGCGCTCACGCTGGATGAGCTTGTCAATCTCATGCTCGATCCCCCTAATGATGTTGCTACAATAGTGGCACGCTTCATATACAATGCGTTCCAACTGAGAAAATGCAAAAATTTAATTGTCCCTGTGTGATATTCTCTCTCAAATATATTTTCTCAATATTGTTCCGTGATGCTGCGCTTATAGACAGGATAAGGCACTCAACATTGTGATATATTTACAGGTTACATGTAAGGCCTAGCCATGTTGGACTGGGTTTCGTATTGATCTATATCAAGTTCTTCACAGTCACAAGCTACTGTTATCACTACTCCTTGATTTTTGCCTGGTCATGTTCATATCTCACAAGTTGTTGAGTGTTATTGTATCCAGTCCTTAATGGACATGTAAATTGTTTTTATGATACAATAAAGTTGAATTGAATTGAACGACTTGCCGTAGGCAATGAGTTAAGTAACTTTTGGCAGCAATTAATATAAACAATTATGTACATGTATATGTGTGTAACGGCACAATCTATAATTAGTGGAGGAAGGAAGTAAACTGGATAACAATGTTCACTAGAACTTTGGCTAAATACTACTTCAGTTACATTAGGAAACAAAATGAATAAGATAAAGTTCATGTATAAGGTATATCGTTGATACAGATGGTACATATCAATTTGCATTGTGGCTATAATTAGATCAATAGTTATAAATAGGCAAAATGTTGGTTAGGCTTTACTCTCGTTAAATGTCCTAGGCCAATATTCCACATAAAGATAGCTTTTTTTTTACAAACTTAGGTACATATCAATACTAGTTTGTATTGACTGGGATGCCTGTATTGCTCCCTCATGTTTTCACAGAAAGGCCGGCATACAAGTAATGGTTCTCGTCGCCAACTGCATTGATTGTTGTCACAGAGTTCACATAGTCTTTCTTCAAGTATTTTATTACTCAACGCCCGGTATTAATACCGTACGCATCTTTCAAGTTATGACGTTACATCGCCTGAGTGACGTCCCTTTGCGCAGCGACAACGTCCTCTGGCGAAACGATAGGGCCAATCCCCTATCCTTTAACATAGCGGGGTGTAAAGATTACTTGATTCAAGGACTATTTCAGTTGTGAAACATCGAGTTACGCTATGATGGCCTTGGTAAAGGAGTATTATTGTGAGAGAAATAACATTGCGCTACCCCAAATATTATGGGGGTTTCGCTAAATGACGTCAGTGCGCAAAGGGAGTTCATTCAGACGACGTAACGTCATAACTCGAAACATGCGTATTGGAAGTCTATACTCTCTAAAACATCTTGAGTGAAATTCACTCAAGTTTGAGTGGAAATTCATACCACTCAAGTATTTGAGTGAAATATTTCACTCAAGTTTAGTGAAAATTGACTCAAGTAATTGAGTGAATGTTACTTCACTCTACCTTGAGCGATTTTGTCCACCACTTGAGCGATTTATTGACCCAAACTTGAGCGGAATCCACTCAACTAGATAACTTGACATGAAGTCGTGCCTAAAACACATCTAAATCATGACTAAATCAGGACAGAATCGCTTTCCAAAGCGTTCCAATGGCCCTGTGAAACCGGTATCTGTAATGTCGGTGCCTTGATATATTCCCATGTATGGCTAAACTAAGACAAGTAAAGAAACAATTTCCATCACCAGGGATATCAATAATGTTGCACTGAAATGCATCCATTAATTTCAGTTCAGATTGTTTTACGCTTTTTCTGGCATAAGAATGATCCCAAACATTGTTTAGTTGTGTCTTTAAATAGTTGTGATCTATTGTAAAAATATCAATGACAACTGAGAATGAGGAAGAAAATAACCGGATTACAAAAAGTAATTGAAAAAGATAAAATTAAAAATGTTATGTAAGGGGAGTAAATCCAATGTTTTATGTAGAGTTAATTCCCCTCGCTGTAAGTTTCACTTTCGGTTGGAGTTGCAATGCATGTTCAGTTTGAGTGAAATTGAATATTTATAAGCTAAAGGCAGTATAGTCTATGGGCTTACGTAATATTTTCCAGATTTGTCATTTTTTCGGGTAGATTCTTGGCACTCATGTCTAAACACATCTAGAAAGTTCGCTGATTAAGAAAAGAATGGGTGCCAGGTTTTGCATTAACATTTGGGACCTCCATTTTGAATTTCAAAATGGCCATCATCGAAAATCATTTTTTAAACATAATTGCCAATTATTCATTCAAATGTCATCCAATATTTGTTTCATTTTATCTAAACTCTTATAAAGGGGCCAACCATTCATTGGAAACAAAATAAGAACACTATAAATACTCTAAATTAGCAAAAATCCAAGATGGTCACTAGATTTCAGGATTTGTTTACGTAGCCCCATATAGTCCCATACTAGGGGTATAGGACCAATGTTTGTCCCACTGGGAAACGTACTTCTAGACATTTGCGGTATGGTTGTTTTGATTTGTTTTGTCTCGTCAAGACAAACATGATAGGAAGTGCCCCGGCACGAAACGGTGAAATTTTTGAAAAAAGTTTGAGGTCTGTCTATATAGACCCATATACTGGGGTATAAGCCCAATGTATGTATAAATCCATACTGGGTGGACGTGTTGGAGTCTAGGTGAGTCCCTGGTGGTCCAATGGTGTCGTATGAGGTCTTATTTTGAAGCTCTCATGCAGGAGCACTTGACTACAGTAATAATTCGTACGTTGTCAATAATCGGCGCATGCGCAGCCTGGCCGTATTATAGAAAGCAGGCATTTTTGGGGGTGTGTGTGGGTGTGTTTGGGTTAGAGATGGGCTATTCACGATTCGAATGGGTCGTGTGAGGTATCCATGTGAAGCCTATGTAATGGAGCATCTGGTGGCGTGGATGTGGGGTAGAAATATGGTCATTCTGCGCATGCTCAGTCTGGCCGTAGTATAGAAAGCAGGCATTTTGGGGGGGTATGTGGGTGTGTGTTTGGGGTAGAGATGACCGCTATGGGTCCGAATGGGTCGTGGAAGGTGTCAAAGTGAAGCTTGTGTGGGTTAGTCAGAATGGTGTGTTTTCAAATGCAAGTCGCGTCAATCTGCGCATGCGCAGCTGGTTGTAGTAAGTAAAGTGGCCATTTTGGGGCAGTGAAGGAAGGTATTTGGTGTAGAGAGGGACCATCCTTGGTCCGAATGCGTCGTGTGAGGTGTCATTTTGTAGCTCTTGGGGTGTAGACCCCAATTTGAGGGATGTTCACGTCATTGGTGACGTCATCAGTACGAGTAGTAGCCAAAGTCGACATTTTGGGGCAGTGAAAGGAAGGTATTTGGTGTAGAGAGGGACCATCCTTGGTCCGAATGCGTCGTATGAGGTGTCATATTGTAGCAACGCCCGCCAACGCCAAGCTTAACGCTTCAACGCCCTGGTGAAATAGCTCAGAAATTCTGATTTTCTAGATATTCCATGTAATTGTCACTAATTCTTCGAAATGCAGTGACGCCCGTCAACGCTTGTAGTTATGCCTTAACGCTCTAACATAACGCCTTGACGCCATGATATAGACCGGAGAGAGAACAACAACAACAAAAACAAGGATGACACATGAGAGAACAACAACAACAAGAAGTTTTTTCATATAGTTTATTTTCCCCAATGTTACATCATACCCACGCTGGGGGAGCCGCGTTGGGTATGTTTACAACTCAAAAAGACTCTTGCCCAATCAGAGGCCACCATTTGCATCTATCATATTCGTTCCTGTCCGTTAGATGTAGTCTTGTCCAATCAGAAGTCGCCATTTCAGCAAGTTCCATCTTCGGCCATGTTCGCTCTGAACCGTTTATTCTAATCATCGTCGGACAGGCCTGGATATTCTTCGGGCAGCATGTCCTGAAACAGTTGTTTGCGCATTCTGATCGCATTTTCCAGGGCCACGGTGGGTGGTAGCCCCATAGCCTCTTCCAAGTGACGCTTGGCCTTCATGATGGACCTGTGCGTGGGGTCGCCTTTCATTTCAAGCGGTAGTAAGGTATACTGTTCATAGATCGCCATGGCTGTTTCCCTGATGCGGGGACGCATTTGGGTGTACGTCTGTTGTAAATTATCCTCTCCGGCGTCCTCGATCGCTGCAGCGTAAGTATTGATAGCTGCTGTCACAATACGATCCCAGAAGGTAGGTTCTGCCTCACTTTCCACGGACGTATGCTGACTATCTGAGGTCAAGCTCTCCGTATCACTAGATAGACTCTCAGCAATCTCTGTTTCGGTATCAGTCGATACACTCTCAGCAGTCTCTGTATCAGCATCCCCCTCAACGGACTCCTCGGAGTCTTCAGTCCCATGTATATTGTTCTGGTGTCGCATCATATCGTAATGTCTGGTGAAGTGCGTTCGCACTCAGAGCAAGCGTAAGTCATGTTGACGGTTGAACGTCGACTGTGCGTGTTTTTGAAAATACGCTCGCTTTTATAGACAGTAACGCCCGTCAACGCTTAGCTTAACGCTTCAACGCCCTGGTGAATTAGCTCAGAAGCTCTGATTTCCATGGAACTGACACCAATTCATCGAAATGCAGCGACGCGCGTCAAAGCCCGTCGTTACGCCTTAACGCCCGTCAACGCCCAGCTTAACGCTTCAACGCCCTGGTGAACTAGCTCAAAAGCTCTGATTTTCATGGAATTTATTTGGTTCACATTGGATATGCATTATTACATACTGTGAGCAGAAAATATTTGTCATATACCAGTAGTCCGTGAGCTACTGGGGCTCACCTTGCACACCCCCCCCCCCACTACAGACCGAAACTATGTTTTTTATGTGCTTTAGGACATGTCAAATAAGAAACAATTTGTTAACAGTCGATAAACTGGGACTCACTACCCTTTTAATCACTTGGAAATTACTCCTGTGTTAATAAGTACAATTTTTGTGACAATAGGGGGTAGGGTTACAAGAATAGTCTTATCTTCCATAATTATTATCCAATCTTTATAATGTTGGCCACATATTATTATTACAGGGACCATACATACAAAAGTAGGAGTAGTAGCGAAAGCTGGCGTTTTGGGATGCGTGAGGGTGTGCTTGAGCGATTGAGGGACCATTCTTGGTTCGAATGCGTCGGGTGAGGTGTCAAAGTGAAGCCCTCGGTATGTAGACCACGGCTTGAGGGATCTCCACATGATCTGTGATGTCATTGGTGACGTCATCAGTAGGAGTAGTAGACAAAGTAGGCATTATGAGGATGCGGAGGAAGGTTTTTGGGGTAGAGATGGACCATCCGTGGTCTAAATGGACCGTGTGGGGTGTCCCTCTGCATCTACATGCAGAGAGTTACAAGATGACACCCCACACGGTCCATTTAGACCACAGATGGTCCATCTCTACCCCAAAAACCTTCCTCCGCATCCTCAAAATGCCTACTTTGTCTACTACTCCTACTGATGTCACCAATGACATCACAGATCATGTGGAGATCCCTCAAGCCGTGGTCTACATACCGAGGGCTTCACTTTGACACCTCACCCGACGCATTCGAACCAAGAATGGTCCCTCAATCGCTCAAGCACACCCTCACGCACCCCAAAACGCCAGCTTTCGCTACTACTCCTACTTTTGTATGTATGGTCCCTGTGTGACGTCATACCCAACAAATAGTGATATTATCTTGTAAATATTCGATGCAGCAATCAATGCTGAATAATATGCGGCCAACATTATAAAGATTGGATAATAATTATGGAAGATAAGACTATTCTTGTAACCCTACCCCTATTGTCACAAAAATTGTACTTATTAACACAGGAGTAATTTCGAAGTGATTAAAAGGGTAGTGAGTCCCAGTTTATCGACTGTTAACAAATTGTTTCTTATTTGACATGTCCTAAAGCACATAAAAAACATAGTTTCGGTCTGTAGTGGGGGGGTGCAAGGTGAGCCCTAGTAGCTCACGGACTACAGTAAGAAGTTGCACATTCATACCCATATTTCTTGATAATAACGTCGAAAACAGGTTAATATCCATGCAAACGAGTTCAGATGAACAGTTGTCTCAACTGTAATGCATTTCAAACCCAAACTATTTGCGCACATTTCGATTACATGTTTAAAATAATGTTGAATAACAAAAAATCATACAGATCGGCTAAAAAAAGGCGGCCATTTTGAAATTCAAAATGGAGGCCCTACATGTTAATGCAAAAACTGGCACCCATTTTTTTCTTAATCAGTGATGTTTCTAGGTGTGCTTAAACATTGGTGCCAAGAATCTACCCAAAATTTTGCTTTTTTAACATAAGCCCACAGACTATATCACCGAATAGTGGAAAACGAGCTCAAAAACTTAAACGTCCCTCTGTCAATGGTTCCATATTAAATCCTAAACCTCCTCTTATAAACAAGGTATACTCCCCCTTACTAGCTTACATCAAATCGACCTACTATTATTCTACCATTAATACTATATGGTTACACTAAGATTATTATTATCACATCGATACATTGAGACATAACTTCGATATTCAACTGATGGTCAATCTCTATGAGATGGTCATAATTTACTGGGTGTTACATGTTACAAATACAAGTTTAAGAATTTCCTTTTAAAATAAGGTCAGGTTCTCTGTGCAACAGCTTCTGTTGGAAGGATTTCTTGCAAAACTAATATCAGTTCAAAAACCTGATCCTGATCATCCGATTGTAGGCTTTGTATCCATACACTCAACCACGGTTAGAGACATAACGAACCGTTCTAGACCTATAACCCGATAATCCTTCCCGCATCGACTTGTGGCTGTTATCGGTCGCTCATAGTTCTCACTGGTGCTATATTGCTAATCTCTACATGGACATCACGGCGAACTACCAGTTCCCCAGTCTATGCATTAAAGATCTAAAAGCTTCTCACTCATCTATTAAAAGTGTTAGACTGGGGAAATTTCATTACAGGACGTTACATCGTATACTATCCTCGTGTTTCGCCCTCAATCTACCGGACTTTAAACCAGTTTCACATTTTATATTCGATGAGCTACAACTCTGGATCTAAAAGTTACATCTAATAGCGATATGGGGTGCCCGGGTTTACCTCCACTGGGCAGGCAGGTTATACCCTGTATTTCTCTTACTCTACATCCTCGGGAACCATCATAACCCGGTTCGTGATTTTAGATATGGCAATATCTCGCCCTAAGCGAAATATTCTGCTGATGTTGCGGTTAATTTTGAGTTAAGTTCCTAAATACAAGCGTCTAGTTCGTCATTAAATATTCACCCATCTTCTATTAAATAATTTCTGCGTCCATAATTCAAAGACATTCCATATTCCATATAACAGCATTATCATCAAATTAAAAAAAAATTTACATAAACATATGCTACTTTCCTGCACGAGAGAAACGGTCAACATTTTTCAATGATACCGGCAAGACATCACGATGTTCCAAAAATATTAAATCAATCGCTGATCAGTATTCTTTATCCATATATGATTTTCAATGTAATGTCGTTATCTAGAGAATTCTGTATCTCAGTCACGCTTTGATTACGCCTGTTCATATGAACACTATGATATTGAAGTACGTGCGTTCATATATACGACCCCTAGCCCCGGGTTAATTGGAATTAATTGGAATTAGAATTCTATCAGCATGCGATATGTATCGCCAAATTTGAGAAACTTTTAGAGGAAACGCTTGGTGGTATAGCCCTATTTTATAAGTTTCAGCAATAATGTTTTGTGACGTTGATTAAAATCGCCACATTTAACACAGGATAGTAGTATGTAAAGAGTCTTTCAGGGTCCCAGCGCCTCACTGCGCATGCGCAGAAAAAAAATGGGCAGGATTTGTGGCGGTATTGGGGCGTTGTGCGCAGGTGAATGGGGCGCAGGTATGACGTCACTTCCGGTTGGGGTGAATGTGGCGTGACCTTGGGGACATGTATTTCTTCGCGGTGATGCGGTCTGGCGGTGATGCGGTCTGCCTCCGCGGACCGAAAGTAGTCCCAAACCCGTGGGTTTTCGTGGAAGTGTTCGGCAATCTGTAGGGACCGCTAGTGGACCGATGGGGTCGAGTGAGGTATCAAAGTGAAGCATTCGTGAAGGGGCATTTGATGGGCTGGGTGCGGGGTTGAAATATCGGCCTTCTGCGCATGCGCGGTGGCCGAAGGGTATGAAAATAGCCTTTTTGGAACTAGGGGAGCCCCTAGTGGACCGATGGGGTCGAGTGAGGTATCAAAGTGAAGCATATGTGAAGGGGCATCTGATGGGCTGGGCGCGGGGTTGAACTATCGGCATTCTGCGCATGCGCGGAGGCCCAAGGGTATGGAAATAGACGTTTTGGAGCTAGGGAAGCCCCTAATGGACCAATGGGGTCGAGTGAGGTATCGATGTGAAGCATTCGTGAAGGGGCATCTGATGGGCTGGGTGTGGGGTTGAAATATCGGCATTCTGCGCATGCGCGGTGGCCCAAGGGTATGGAAATAGCGGTTTTGGAGCTAGGGGAGTCCCTAATGGGCCAATGGAGTCGTATGAGGTATCAAAGTGAAGCATTCGTGAAGGGGCATCTGATGGACTAGGCGTGGGGTTGAAATATCGGCATTCTGCGCATGCGCGGTGACCCAAGGGTATGGAAATAGACGTTTTGGAGCTAGGGGAGCCCCTAATGGTCCAATGGGGTCGAGTGAGGTATCAAAGTGAAGCATTCGTGAAGGGGCATCTGATGGACTGGGTGTGGGGTTGACATATCGGCCTTCTGCGCATGCGCGGTGGCCCAAGGGCATGAAAATAGCCTTTTGGAGCTAGGGGAGCCCCTAATGGTCCAATGGGATCGAGTGAGGTATCAAAGTGAAGCATTCATGAAGGGGCATCTGATGGACTGGGTGTGGGGTTGAATTAGGGTCATTCTGCGCATGCGCGGTGGCCCAAGGGTATGAAAATAGACGTTTTGGCATCTAGGGGAGCCCCTAATGGTCGAATGGGGTCGAGTGAGGTATCAAAGTGAAGCCTAGGTGAAGAGGCGTTCAGGCAATGGGGTGGGTGCATGTAAAATTTTTCCTGAAAAAAACAAAAACGGAAAACGGACTTTATCAAAAAACCTGGGAAAATGCCTATATGGGGTATGAGGGGTATATAGGTCGACGGGCTTAACGGGGCTTGTCTATCAATAGAGTTATCTCCCCCTAGTTCCAGGGTGGGTGTATGTAAAAATTTTCCTGAAAAAATACGGAATACGGACTTTATCCTAAATTACGGGAAAATGCCTATATGGGGTATGGGAGGTATAGGACCATCCTGGGAAACCTACTTCTCCACATTTGCGGTATAGGTTGTGGGGTCTCGTTTTACTCGTCTCGTCATTTAGAACATGATAGGAAGTGTCCCCGTGCGAATCGGTGAAATTTTTGAAAAAGTCACCGAACCCCATATAGTCCCATACTGAGGTATAGGATCAATGTTTGTCCCCCTGGGAAACCTACTTCTATACATTTGCGGTAGGGTTGTGGGGTCTCGTTTTACTCGTCTCGTCATTTAGAACATGATAGGAAGTGTCCCCGTGCGAATCGGTGAAATTTTTGAAAAAAGTCACCGAGCCCCATATAGACCCATACTGGGGTATAGGTTCAATGTTTATCCTACTGGGAAACCCACTTCTATACATTTGCGGTAGGGTTGTGGGGTCTCGTTTTACTCGTCTCGTCATTTAGAACACGATAGGAAGTGTTGCGGAGCGAATCGGTGAAATTTTTGAAAAAAGTCACCGAGGCCTGGGTAGGCCCATAGGCCTATACTGCATGGCTATGGGTGTATAGGCCCATACGGGTGGACATGTTGGAGTCTAGGTGAGTCCCTAATGGTCCAATGGGGTCGAGTGAGGTCTTATTTTGAAGCTCTCGTGGAGGAGCACTTGACTACACTAATGGTTCGTCCGTGTTCAATAGTCTGCGCATGCGCAGCCTGGCCCGTAGTATAGAAAACAGGCATTTTGGGTGCTATGTAGGGGTGTGTTTGGGATAGAGATGGGCTATTCACGGTTCGAATGGGTCGTGTGAGGTGTCAAAGTGAAGCTTGTGTGGGGTAGAGTCAGAATGGTGTGTTTTTGAATGCATGTCGCGTTAATCTGCGCATGCGCAGTTGGTTGTAGTAAGTAAAGTGGCCATTTTGGGGCAGTGAAGGAAGTTATTTGGGGTGGAGATGGGCTATTCACGGTTCGAATGCGTCCTGGAAGGTGTCATCTTGTAGTTCTCCGAGTGTACATTCCGATTTGAGGGATGTTCGCGTCATCTGTGACGTCATCGGTGACGTCATCGGTACGAGTAGTAGCGAAAGTGGCCATTTTCGGGCAGTACATGAAGGTATTTGGGGTCGAGATGGGCTATTCACGGTTCGAATGCGTCCTGGAAGGTGTCATCTTGTAGTTCTCAGGGTGTACATTCCGATTTGAGGGATGTTCGCGTCATCTGTGACGTCATCCGTGACGTCATCGGATGAGTAGTAGCGAAAGTGGACATTTTCGGGCAGTACATGAAGGTATTTGTGGTCGAGATGGGCTATTCACGGTTCGAATGCGTCCTGGAAGGTGTCATCTTGTAGTTCTCGGGGTGTACATTCCGATTTGAGGGATGTCCGCGTCATCTGTGACATCATCGGTGACGTCATCGGTACGAGTAGTAGCGAAAGTGGACATTTTCGGGCAGTACATGAAGGTATTTGGGGTCGAGATGGGCTCTTCACGGTTCGAATGCGTCCTGGAAGGTGTCATCTTGTAGTTCTCGGGGTGTACATTCCGATTTGAGGGGTATCCGCGTCATCTTTGACGTCATCGGTGACGTCATCGGTACGAGTAGTAGCGAAAGTGGACATTTTCGGGCAGTACATGAAGGTATTTGGGATCGAGATGGGGTATTCACGGTTCGAATGCGTCCTCGAAGGTGTCATCTTGTAGTTCTCGGGGTGTACATTCCGATTTGAGGGATGTTCGCGTCATCTGTGACGTCATCGGTGACGTCATCGGTACGAGTAGTAGCGAAAGTGGACATTTTCGGGCGGTACATGAAGGTATTTGGGGTCGAGATGGGCTATTCACGGTTCGAATGCGTCCTGGAAGGTGTCATCTTGTAGTTCTCGGGGTGTACATTCCGATTTGGGGGTGTCCGCGTCATCTGTGACGTCATTGATGACGTCATCGGTACGAGTAGTAGCGAAAGTGGACATTTTGTGGGTGCGTGAGGGTGAGTTTGGTGTAGAGATGCACCATCCTTAGTCCGAATGCGTCGTGTGAGGTGTCATTTTGTAGCTCTCGAGGTGTACATTCCGAATTGAGGCATGTCCGAAGCATCTGTGACGTCATCGATGACGTCATCAGTAGAAGTATTAGCGAAAGTGAGCCTTTTGGGGCAGTGCAGGAAGGTATTTGGTGTAGAGATGGACCATCCGCGTTGCGAATGCGTCGTGTGGGGTGTCATGTTGTAGCTCTCGGAGTATAGACCCTGATTTCAGGGATATTTATAGCACCTGTGACGTCATTGGTGACGTCATTAGTACAAGTTGTAGCGAAAGTGGGCCTTTTTAGCAGTGAAGGATGTTATTTGGTGTAGAGATGGACCATCCGCGGTCCAAATGGACCGTGTGAGGTGTCATCTTGTAGCAACGCCCACCAACACCATTCTTAATGCTTCAACGCCCTGGTGAAATAGCTCAGAAGCTCTGATATTCCATGGAATTGTCACTAATTCTTCGAAATGCTGTGATGCCCGTCAACGCCCGTCGTTACACTTTAACACTCTAACATAACGCCATGATATAGACCAGAGAGAGAACAACAACAGCAACAACAACAAGGATGGCACATGAGAGAACAACAACAACAAGAAGTTTTTTTCATATAGTTTATTTTCCCCAATGTTACATCATACCCACGCTGGGGGAGCCGCGTTGGGTATATTTACAATTCAAGAAGATTCTTATCCAATCAGAGACCACCATTTGCATGTTTCATATTCGTTCCTGTCCGTTAGATGTATTCTTGTCCAATCAGAAGTCTCCATTTCAGAAAGTGCCATCTGAACCGTTTATTCTAATCATCGTCAGGCAGGCCAGGATACCGTTGAGGCAACATATCCTCAGATAGTTGTTTGCGCATTCTGAGTATCTATCAGTGCATGGGTGAATACTTTCATCCGATGGAGGTGGTGGTCAGTTTAACCACGAAGAACGCAACATTGGTCATTATCTCCACTATCCACTTGGTGTTACAATTCAAGAAGACTCTTGTCCAATCAGACGCCACCATTTGCATCTGTCATATTCGTTTCTGTCCGTTAGATGTATTCTTGTCCAATCAGAAGTCTTCATTTCAGAAAGTTCCATCTTCGGCCATGTTCGCTTTGAACCGTTTATTCTAATCATCATCGGGCAGCCCAGGATACCGTTGAGGCAACATATCCTCAGATAGTTGCTTGTGCATTCTGAGTATCTATCAGTGCCTGGGTGAATACATTCACCCGATGGGTTGGTCGGTCAGCTTGGTCACGAAGAACGTAACATTGGTGACCCTCTCCACTGTCCACTTGGTGTTGGGGCGTTGTTGTTGGGCCCATTTCAAGGGATCCACGGTGTCCAGCTTCTCCAGCATCGTCTGTAGCGACACTCGGTTAATGATGGTAAACGGTTGGTCAAATACCCAGATGTTACTGCTCGGGTAAAAGTATCGGATTTGGTCTGTCTCCTTATGCCGCAGCACATAACCAAACGCCAGATTTAATTTGAAGGACGTAGCTTGGTCATTGAAAATGGCTTCCATGTAGCTGCGTAGACGGGCGAGGTCGGTCAGTCGGAAATTGTAGATATCTTGAATAGGGCGATGACGGTGGAAACAGTGCCGTATCATGGACCAGTGGCGCCGATAAATGTCACTCACTGGCTGGGCGTCCTGTAAGAGATCGCTAGGAACATTTATGGGCTCGTCCAGAAAATGTTCGATGTTGTCCGGCGTATGACTCGAAACCGTAACGGAGGGGTCCGGCTGGATATCCAGGCCCTCCTGGACCGTGGGTATAGGCAGGCTCTTCGTCATCGCATCACCAGTGGCGTTCGTCTCTCCGGGTTCATCTTCACTGGGTCTGACCTTCCGCGGCTCCTCTTTAGTGGAAAGTTGTCGCCCAAACCGTAGAGACGGGGCATGCATCAAACGTTGGTGCTGTCTAAACCGACTGGGTCGTTTGAAGAGTCGACCACAATCATTACATAGTACCGTCGCACCCGCGTGGAGTACCCTCTCATGACGCAGTAAATGATCCTTCCGATTGAATGACCGTGTACATATCGTACAGTTATACCGGGCGGTTCCTTCGTGCTTGGTAGCCTCGTGGCGGCGCAAGTCGTGCAGACGAGTGAATGATTTCGAGCACGTAGTACAAGTGAACATCTTGGTGGTTGACAGAGTGTCTGATGAAACGGCCAGACCGCTTCTCTTTTATAGCACGCTAGCTGGTGATCTATTTTTAGCACACTCAGTTCAACTATCCCCAAGTCGAGGGCCGAGCCGTGACATCTTCGGTAACATCCGTGTCTCTTCAGTCACCTCCGTACCGTCAACGATCAACATGTAGACATATAGAGTATGTACGGCATGTTATGGTATTCATCAGTGCATGAGTGACGCATTCAGCCGATGGGAGTGGTCGGTCAGCTTGGTAACGAAAAACGTAACATTGGTCACACTCTCCACTTTCCACTTGGTGTTGGGGCGTTGTTGTTGGGCCCATTCCAAGGGATCCACGGTGTTCAGTTTCTCCAGCATCGTCTCTAGCGACACTCGGTTAATGATGGTAAACGGTTGGTCAAATACCCGGAT
>JAVTVY010047628.1:0-24156 GCA_036873755.1 Hanleya hanleyi | reverse complement strand
ACGATATTTACGTCATGGCCTCATGTCACTGAATAACAACACAGTTTTTGCGTCATGGCCTCATGTCACTGAATAACAACACAGTTATGTCATAAATAAATTACTACCCTTGGTGGTGACGTCATTGAACTATTTTTCCCATTGATAAAATTTTACTACGAACTACTATGTTTACAAGTGCAACAATAACATAGATATCTGCAAGACGATCATTTTATCCAGATACATGCATCGACCTGCATACTATAATTCTCAATAGCCATACAAGCAGCAATGATCGGCAATACATTATTTCGACAGTTTTGAGCTTCACATTTTGTATAAAGTACTCACGTACCGTAGTCTGTCATTGTTGTTTGGCGAATCGAGCCAGGCCGCCATTTTTGGGTACAGTATCCCGTCAGATCTCGAAAGTAAACGTTTGTTCATTCTTCTGTAATATATCTACATGGACTCTTCTCGATGTTTGCTTATTTCTTGCAATAGATCTGGATGATTACAGACTTCAAACGGATTATGAACCATATTCAAAATGATCTTGTCAGCCTAGCTTGTGGTCACGTCGCTTGGAACTCGTCAACATGTCGCGCGCATGATGACATACAGCGAACACGAGTGTAACTTTTGGTATGACCTGATCCAAAATAAATAATGTATGAAGAACAGCTAATTAACAAGTTACACTTACTGCATTCTGTTGTGAAATGGTCTACGATATTTTGAAATGCTGTGGAAACTGAACAGTCTTAACAGGGAGGTGCTCAAACTCAGCTGCGTTTTGGAACTATATCGGCTTAGCGTATACAGTAACTTGTAAGACTGTGATGCGCCTGAGCCACGGACGTTTTTTTCGTCGAGAAGAAACAAAGAAAGCAAATTTTGAGATAGATTCGACGATAAAACATTTCGAATTTTTGCGTTTATAATTTGCTTAAAATCAGTTATGTGATAAACAGAATCTTACACTCGTGGCTATTTAATATGAAAGTTATGGCATTCGTTCATTAAGTTTTATATGTTGTTTGCTAAAGCTCGCAACATATAAAACTTACTCAACTCGTTTCATAACTTTCATATTAAATAGCCACTCGTGTAAGATCCTCTATATCTGATATCATAGCTTCAAGTAAATTATCGAATTTATTTAATTGATAATATTCACTATCTCATTACGAAGTATATTAGGAACGTTGATATTTTATTTGACAGTACCTGGGACAATGGTATGATATAAATATCATCACTTCAGGTAAATTATCGATTTTGTTTAATTTATAATATTCACTATTTCATTTCATCAAGTATATTCTGAATGATGATATTTCATTTGACAGTACCTGGGGCAATGGTATGAGATAATGTGGCGTCCGGACTTCGAATATCCAGCTAGTTGGTTGTATGAAGACTATTCTCATACATATGCTAGAGATTCGGAGGGAAATATAGAATTAACAAGATACTACAGGTAAGATACACAGCTGTTGTTCCCGATGACATGACGGCATATAGTAAAATGCTGTATGTATGCTTACACATGATTCAGGGAAATAAGCAAATACATCGAGCAAAGTTATCGTCGGTTTCGAGGTGAAAACCTCACCTTTTCTCTATATACATAAACGAAGATCGACACCAAAATATTCGTTGAAAATAGGTGTTGTCCAAAGACGATTTGGGTGCTGAATTATCTTGATATAATGAACACAAATGTTTTCTTTTAAATCAAGTGCTGGATATTACATGAGTAATATACCCAAAATTACTTGAGGCACTGTTGCGAATAAGTGCGCATTAATACACTCGATCACGCTGGAATCGTTCTTCTTTGAGATTATATGAGCGTTTCGCAACTGCATCACGAAAGGAATATTTCATAAGGTTTCATCTTTTCATATGAAGAAAACCCAGATTCAAAACCATCGTTGGACAAATAAATCGTCATTTTCCGCTCGATCATAGTCATTATAATCTAATATTATGATCACGTTTATCCCCACCAGAGATCCCCTCAATCGGGACGTGTGTAAAAATGACACAGTGCGATACCTGTTCGAAACCGAAACTGAAGGGAAGCTGATCATCGGACAAGCACGAGAGACCGGTGAGATTAATCTCATCGTATACCGGTGTTACACCGACAGTAAATAGTTGGGAACAAGTGAGCGAATGCAGATAATGCTCTAGTTTCGTTATGGTCATCTTCAAGTGAATATACAATAACTGGAATGTAGGAGCTGAAATGACGTTGCTCCTACATTCCACTTAACCTAGCCTCCCCAACATACAGCGCACTTATCTGGAGTACGTTGCCGCACAGTAAATAAATGAGATTGAAACTCCACTCATTTAAATTTGGCTGCAAATATGGGATTTTTATGAGAAAGGAACAAATTAATCTGCTCAAAGTATCATAGATTTATTCAATCACCGGGTTCTGAAAACAAATGAGAGAAAGTTAGAGGATTTTCAATTCCTATGTATTATCTTCTAATACCATGCATTTTCAACTGTACACGGTAGTCTTTGATGTGCTGTCATAAACCAGTACCAATGCTTCTCTGTGTGAAAACGATGTGTTCAGTTCGACTTAAGAAGAGTTGGTTCCATTACAAACACAAATAGGGAACTTTGACCCAATACTCCCCCCCCCACCCCTTCGAAGGATGTGTACATTAATATTGACATTCAGAATATGTTCTTGCCAATATATACGGGAGCGGAAATGCATCGTGGGTGGTGGTTTGCTCGCTAAATTTCTGATAGTGTGTTCTATTACCTCATCCATACTGCATACCGACTGTATCTATCCATTTCAACAGGTCACGACTACATAATTGTAGACACGGACTATGAAAATTATGCTGCTTGCTACGGTTGTGTCACATTTGACGTAGATGGTGAATGTGAAACATTCAAGGCTTGGATCTGGAGTCGAGAAAGAGATATTTCGGGAAAGAATTTGAAGAAGGCCGAAGAAGTGCTGGAAGGGCTTTGCCTGAATCTCGATGATCTACTCGTAACATTACAAGATAATCGTAAGGAGTTTACCCCCTTTTGTATTATTAAAAATATTTAGTAAAAATATTCTACTTTTACTGGAGATCCATGTTTGAACGAGCAAAAATTCTTTTTCGATAATTTTCAATTTATGCTAATTTTATATTTTATCAATCTAATCGAAACGAGTAATAAGTATCGGTGTACATATACATGTAGTATCTGTATGTACTATACGTGAATTTTCCTTGAATAAATTCTCAGATGACTTCTCTGCAAATGACTGACATACATCAATTATATTTTAACAGCATGTCCTCCTTCGAAGTAAGGTTCACTTGTTGTCGCAATGGTAAGTTCACCTCGACATTAAGTGGGGAATATATTCCTGGAGCTATATGGTAAGAGGACACTAAGTCTCGGGTTAAAGAGATAATGACTCGATATGACTATATATTCTTCTGATAATTTTTCAGAATAGTTCATCATTTAAAAAAGTTCGTATGATCACAAAGTACATCGAGGTTATTCAACAACGATATCGGCTCACAGTACTCCAGTTTATAACGAAAACAGACATATCCATTTGTCGTTCTTCAAAAAACAAGATTTAATATACTTGTAATTCGTAGAATTGTAAAGCCTTTGGTCGACAGTGGGCCTATGTGTATTCCAATTGTCAATTGTTCAAGTAAAATGAAAGATAATTCACCCTTTTACCCTCTATTTTTATGTCGATTCCATGTACGAGGAGCTACTCATTTGATGAGCAAAAGCACAAAACATGAAAACGTGTTCACACTGAATATGGTGAACTATTTCAGAGATGATGTACCGGCGCCGATTATCTTGAATCCAGAACGGACCAGTGTCGGAAAGATGTTCCTTTTGTCATCGTTATTCGTCTGACAAGACATTAATATTTACTTATTCTGACAAAGGATGTATAAGTTATGGAAATAGACATCTCTGAGCATTATAAATCTGGCTTGTTCGATTTATATTACTATACACATAAAATCTCGTAATACTGTTGGGGTAGTCTCTAAGCCTTAATTGGCAACAGCTATGTCGGTAGAGCCCCATCTATAGCCCCTCTTTGCCTAGTGGGTCTCAGACAACCCATAAAACCCTGCGCATGGGAAACTCCGGTTTTGTTCTGGCAGAAAGACTGAGTGTACACGTTAGCAAACTGGAACTTTGGTTCGTGTGGTTTACATTTATGTACCGATTCATTTTACCGATTTTTCACGCCAATTTTCAATTTTATTGCTGTAATATCAAATATACAGTTGAATAGCTTAGTATGGGACGAAACAAAATGGTGGCAGTCATCTTGTTTATCGCATGGTCGAATCTCATGCATAATGTCGAAATTTATTCATACCTGCAATTGAGTAAATGTCAATCGTATACCAATATGAGAAGATGTATATTTTAGTTTATTTATTTTACTTTTTTATTATTATTTTATTCTTGGCATGGCAAAAATTGACAATGTTCGAAATTTAATATTTCGACGATCATAAATTGAGTTGTGCTCAACTAATCGGAGAACAAATATCAGGTAGGCAGCTACATATACCTTTGTCCTGGGTCATATACAGCTCTCGCTGTAGGATTCATCTTGCGAAGTTACTCAGTTTAATTGTGTTATGAGTTGACAAGAAAAACAAGTACTGAGAAGTCTCAGTTCACAAGAGTAAATTCGTCATAGTCCCAGTAGACAAAGCTCCAAATAATATAATATTCATATGTAATTATTACTATTACCAGGTGCTGGTTAACCCTATCTTTCCCAACGTTGCCATTTGGCAACGTCGTGTATTTACGCCACCTCATCTCAAATCAATGGTCGTTTGGCAACGATCGGCTGAAGTGGTAATCTAGGGCAGTGCACCTATTGATATATGACAGAGTTTACCCACAGGTCAACTTTTATGCCGTCACATGACACCCTGCAACATAGTCACCCACCCTCTGAAGCAAGAATTCTGCTCTCCCACGATGTAAGTTTATGAACAAATTTCACTCATAAACTTGCTGCATATAGAATTTGTTTTGTGTCAGTAAGAATATTTAACACATGGGCTTTGGCATGCCATAAGATTTATTTCTTTCCATCTTGTCAGATTACACAGTGAGCATGCGCAATTTTTTACGTTGCCATTTGGCAACACCGGGAAGATTCGATCTCTGAAATTGGTACTTTAGTATGAGTCTGTTTTGTTCTCAATTTCAATACATGTGTTTATTTGCAGATGGCTAAATCATATATATTTTCGCTATCACAAAGGCTAGAGGGCTGAAACTTAACACACTATACCTTTGGGTCAAGCTCTACAAGAAGGATGTAAAAAAAACAATCAAAGACGGCCGCCATGATGACGTCACAGTGACGTCATTTTCAAAAAGAGCATTTTTGGACGATTTTTCGGTCAGAATTTTTTCGAAGTTTTTATTTTTGGTTTTTCCTAAAAAAAACTGCATGATAAATTAGTAAATAATAATCTGATATGAAATAAAATATGTTTACCTACTTTTCCATGCAGAAAAGCACAAATATGGAAGAAATCTGACGAAACATCACTTTTCTGGTACACCACATGGCCGCCATTTTGAATGTACCCATGATCCTGGGCTCGGGAGATCATGTAAATAGGCCCAAAATGACCCTAATATGATAATCCACAAAGTCATAAAGCTCTTAATTTTTTGTCGTTCCGAAGATAGGAGGGAGGAGCGAAAAGTTCTTACTCTCCACAGGTCAGGTAGGGTTAACGTCCATTCACGAGGACAGTCGTTTTGACCATCATTCCCGGCGCCGATTATATTTTCGCATGTCTGTACAAATTCCGACAAGATGTCAGTTCATAATTCGACTGAATCGGGGAAATTGCCCATATTTTCGTCAGTCCTTATATGCAACTGAAATTTTGGTTGATTGGAACATTTGTACGTGTACAAATGAATGAATCTACCTTTGAATGTTTAAAATATATCAGTTGTATGCTTGAACTGGTGATTTTTGTTATTATTTGAATTAAAACAGCAATAATTACCCCCTACAAGTGATAAAGAGATGCCTTTCATTGTGACGTATTCAACAAAATATCAAGCTATACGGTATTATCTTCCCAATGTTGCCAAATGGCAACAATTCCCAATTGGCATGGCAACAGATATATCGAATAAATAAAACCAAATATTTTCTATGCCCCAAACCTATCAACTACCCGAAATATCAAATTTTTCCCACATCTGCATCTGGGTCCAGGAAAGAAAGGGTTAAGGAATTGGGTATAAGCACACCATCGCCGAACACGTCGACTTACTCTCACACAACAGTTACTCTGAAAGGTTTATTAAACAACCACAAAACGTTTCCCAAGGAAAGAGTTTTTTCATCCAACCACTCATAACGATATACCGAAAGCCTACTGGACTCCCAAAATACATAAATCATCATACATGTACGTAGCTAGATTCATAGCTGGTTCTAGAAGCTGCTCCACCAAGCTTCTTTCGACCCTGTTGACGAGGGCCCTTCGTAACGTGAAAGCTTTGTAATAAAGGTGTTGCGAGACTATTCCTTAGAAATCTGGCATCGAATGCACGTGGGTATTAAAAAAATCTCGAGATGACTTGCAGAAGAACTTGATACGAAAGGGCAAATGCTCTGCAGACATGTATCTACATGAGATTTCTCGAATGTCTGTACTACAATCCCTCATCAGGACCTTAATGGCTGTCTTCGTTCATTAATAGTATCGGTGATCAAGAAAATTGATCGCCGATATATTGATGTCAGAAGCCATAAAGGATTATTTAGCTCCACTACATACACGGGATATCATTCATGGAATGTTTCTTTGTTTATAGAGTTGCTTTAATTAAGAAATAATGTTTTCATAGGCGTGCTCAATCGTTAGCTTACGCACGGTTAGTATGGGCAAGTTTATATTTTAGGGCAAGGACGAAGTCCGCGCCCTAAAATTTATAAACTTTCCCACGCTAAGCGTGCCTATACTAACCACTGAGCACGCCTATGAACACTTTTTTCTATTCGATTGCACTTATCAAATTGATTATGAACAAAGATTAAAATGAAAGGTTGAAAACTCATATTAAACTTTGGCAACCTTTGTCCTCTTTATGAAAAAAAACTCGTTGGCACGATGCTCCCATCACGGTTGGCATCGTGCCAATGTCAGTGGATGAGTTTATTTGGTCTCTCAAATGGAGAATTTTTCTTCAGCTAAGCCAGGCGCTATGGCACATATTTAGCTTCGGTCTATTTGTGAAGCTTTGTTAATCAATTCCACGAAGAAAAACTGGAGAAAGAAATTTCACCTTGTAATTTATTTGTGTGTTTATTAACTTGTATGAAGCAGATGGCCCTTTTCTCTCCCGCTTTGTAAAATAGAATCTCTCAATGAACACCTGCACTTGACATCTGTACATTTCACACAACCGTGCGAAAACACTCAATAATTGCACGGTTAGCAAGTTGTTATAGACACAAGTGTTATAGAATTTTCCATTAATAACATTCAAGTGAAATTTGGAAATACAATACATCAACAACATATAGGTATTCCAATGAGTACTAATTGTACACGCCTTTTGGATGACCGATATATTTCTCCTATGAATACGACTATATGTAGACGCTTTTATAGACAGATCCTTCGCATTCAACAAACGCTATATAGACGATCTTCTTGCTGCCATAATCGGTATTTAAGATATATCCACCTACACTGGATTTGTAGGAAACCACAGATCGTATTTAGACCTATATATTTTGTTTACCCATCGACCGCGACCGTAATGAATTCCGTCAAAGCGATAATCCACCATATCACCCTAGCCTATATGCATAATGTATTTAATTGTTTTGAATGTTCGTTTAAATA
The DNA here is from genome assembly GCA_036873755.1 of Hanleya hanleyi. Classification (NCBI taxonomy): domain Eukaryota; kingdom Metazoa; phylum Mollusca; class Polyplacophora; order Lepidopleurida; family Hanleyidae; genus Hanleya; species Hanleya hanleyi. The sequence goes on along the minus strand of JAVTVY010047628.1, from coordinate 16,240 downwards.
CATAGGGAATCAAGGGTCGTTCAAACTTCAGGTACGGCATTTTCCACGAATTTGATAGCCTCAACACCCTCAACCCAAACTACAAAACTTGTGAATGGCCCCAACCACAAAGAAAAGACAGAAAAAAGACAAAGGATTTTACCATAAATCTTTGTTTGCGAGATGGCGTGTCATTTGGGTGATCGTTACCTCTGCGTTTTTTTGAAACTCATCGTGAACCTGATACACGTACCGACTACCTATGCTGTCCGTTGCTGATGCAAATGTTTCCCGGTTTCTTTCAGGCAGGTTTCTTTCACGCAAATGTTCTCTTCCTCTTGCGAAACAGATAACACAAAATGTCAAACCACACCTTATTCTGCAGTTCGAATGAGGTGTTTACGTTGAGTGTTGGTCGGTACAATTTCGCTTTGTCATCTCGCGATATTGAAGGTTTGTGTTCAATATTTGCATATCCTTTCTTCTTTAGGTCAACAACAACAGCGAAATATGTTTAATTCGAAGATGAAAATGCCTCAACTCGCTAAATATCAATTTTCATGGTTTGACGTGTTTAGAGAGTCCATGGGTTACGGTCCAAATCTGTCTTGTCCACCGTTTCAAATTCTGGATTCAGCAAGCGTTGCGAGAGAAACCATCAAAATAAAGACACAGCTCGTTTCACAATTGTCATCGTAGACGTACTGTACCTTTTTTTGGATCAGTTTTGTAATAGTTTCTTCGCATACTTTCACAGTTATATTTAAGAAATGTCATTGTTTACTGTGGTAAAACACCTAGAATATATCGAGCTGCGATAGTATGAGTCTTAGTTTGGTCACGAAGTCTTTAGGCTTGTGTGATCAAACGTGAAGACTCATCCCATCGCAGGCCGATCTATTCTAGGTCTTTTACCACAGTAAACAAGGAATTATTTATATTCTACCATACTGAAAACGGCACAATGCGGAGATGTTTCATGAAAAGAAAGATATTCTCGTGTATTTAAACTGGATTAACACCCCTATACCCGACAAAAAATGCTTTGGCCCGCCAATTAATCGAAGCAAACAACACCTGCAAGTCGCGTGCCTGAAATCGACCGACACGAGTTCGAGAGTCCACAGTATGACAGCTATAGGGGCGTGCTAAAACGCCATTAACGATCAAAATGATACAGGCGTGACCCTTGGTTTTAGAATACATGAGACATTCTCCCTTCATCCAATGATCGGACTGTGTACCTGGTTTAATGTCATCAGCAACTTTGAATAAATCTCCGCGGAAAAGAAATTGTTCTCCAACTTTAATTGGCTCCATAAAGCATGTACAAGAAGATATACAGGCAGACAATAAATTTTGATATCCAGTTCAGTCCTATTATCTTCTGGGCGAGTTCAACTGGACACGCGAAGAGAATTATTATAATTCTATTGGAATTAGATCCCTCCTGGACTTCCTTCTCTACACGTAATAATGTTATTTGGTAAAACACATGGGGTGTGGTAAAATAGGCAATCTATCGACAAAGTCTTTCTCTTGAGTACCTAAAGCTGACATACTTCCTGGACTACGCGGTAATTTTCGAGTCGTCAGAGTGATAGTGTATGTTCGTTCAAAGGACGATGTGAAATCGAGTATATTATCCACTTCGGCTCTGTGAACACACTACTCGACACCTCGAATGAAAATGATGGGCCTTCGATCAGGGATTCGCATGTACCGCATCGGGAATCTGTGCAATTTATGACTGTAGGAACGCTAGGATTTCCTACATATGTGGCACGTGTTGGGATCGTTTTCAGATTAGGAGCCTATCTCTGACTTTTGTTGAGTTTCACGTCTTTCGGGACATTTCACATTTTAGGACTCTCGTGAAGTATATTCATATTTTGCATGATTTTGGAATATATGTCCGCGTTATGTGGAATATATGTGGCTACAAACGCATTGCTTTGGCTGGTTGATTTCAGTTTCGGGGTTCTTAAGAATGTAATATCATGTGGCTTGGCTTTATTCATACCTGTCTTGATAATCACTTTCGTTCAAAATTGAAAGGTATCTTCTAGTCTACAGGGAAGTCAGATGTGTAAACTGCAATGCACATATTGACTCTCCGGCGATTTGCATGGGTGCTTGTGAATATACCTCTATTAGAATCCGGCTCGGGTGCATGGTTATTGCAATAAATCAATACTAAATAAACCCTCGAAATGTGAATTGCCAAATATTCATATTTCACTCCATCACTCTCATGCTCAGAAATTAAAGCGCAATATATGCCCTCGTTAGTTAAGAAAGGTCAAACATCATTGCTCCCGAAGGGAACATGCTTTCCCGCCCACTTAATCAAAGATAGAATTAGAGCCACTGACCTAGTTTTTGACGAGCAAAAGTTTGTCCTATATGAAACATTCATACAGAATTGGAAATGTAGATTTGGTCAGGTTTATTGTTGGAAAAATATTTCGCGCAAAAAACAGGTCTTCTTTGTTATTGCTGTTTTCCAGGCGATTGAAAAAAAACACTACTAATATATTGCCAAGGAAAATGTGGAGTGAATATTCCGCAAAAAATGTCAGTTTTTTAGCGATGTCCGCTTTTCTGTGGAATTCATGAGATGATTATTTCGGTTTTCTGATCTAATCAACTTGACTCTCTACGAGCGCTGATCTAACTACTGATAATAACAATAAGATCTGCTGCGAGTCCTATTTGTCGATGATATCCTCAGCCGCAAGTACAAGTCATTACTGCATCTCTTCGTACATAATATCGGGAGCAGTTATTACAATACATATTCTTAAGACATATCAGAACAGTCTATGAATAGCCATATTGCTACACATGCAACACTCAAATCATATACATGCACGAGAAAGATCGCGGTAGACAAACGAGAATCTGGATTTGTGGTGAGGGCAAAGTTACAGTTAAAAATGTGTATAATAACCGGACGTTACTCCCGGATTAGTAAGAATTTAACTGTCTGGAATATAAGTTCAAGTACATGTTCAAATGTTATTATTCAATTGACATAGCGATGATTAATACTGATATCTAACCCCAAAACCACAATAACAAAGTCCCTGCGCTTATTAAAAGTCACTTCAAAGTGAAAGATCAAAAACGAAGATTCTGCAAGGAAAATAACCCACGGTGATGAAGTGTAATATGCTTGAGATGCGAGAGTCTTTGCCCAAAACTAATATCATCGCAAGGTTATTTTAGTATGGTGATGGCAACCCAATCCATACACACATGGGTACATGTTCGTGTATACTAGACGCAAAAGACGCAGTTCAATTGGTGTTGACACGAGAACGATCGATTTAGTCGTCGCTGAATGATGAAACATCTTGTTTTAATGATTTTTAGCTACTGTTGTCACATGTCAGGTGTTGATATACACAATCATTGGTGTTCTACGTGTGATAGCATTGACATATATGGAGACAATCTAAGCGACTGTCACATCCAAAGGCCACTATCTGGAAATTCCTTTGATCATTGACCGATATGTAATCCCAAGGCGTTATTTTCTGTATTTCAACGTCCTCTAGTTTCTTCATGGACAGTCACCTTTGCGTATCAGGTTATCCCTACATTAAACATAATTAATTAACAGATATTGTAAACCGTAGTCGTATTGCGTTTCAAAAGTTAAATTCCGTTAGAATAAATAGTCCAAATTGAAATTGAGGGGCACGACTCTTTGAGATTCCTAATACGGACCTAGAAATAGAGCTACCTCAATCAAATCCAGACAGGGCGATCTTACCGGAGTCGTTTACATCTGGATGTCGTTCGGCGATCTAGATGTCGATAGCCGAGCGGATTGCACGTTTTTAGGCAGCACAAAGGTCAAATCACCTGCTCACCAATAAGCTCGATGTTCACTTCTCGGACATCGATTTAAATGGCATTTTGTTAGCGAAGCAGAAATTTTTATGTTGGGTGGGAGGGTGCCATACCCAGGATTTGGCACTAAAACCACTCCCTTTCCACCAATAAGCAAGTTCGAAGATCGGAGTCTAGATTGAGTACATTTACTACCCCTCTGATAGATTGAATAAAGACAAAATACAAGCGTATAGTCCGTCATTCAATACTCAGACGTCGTCCATTAAAGAATTTTCGCGTCAATAATTCAAAGAGTTAATTCATATAACCGCATTAGCACCAACTTAATAAAAAATCATAGAAGACATAAACATAGAAGCGGTCAAGTCGACCAGACTGCATGATGTTCCAAACATATCAAATTCTGATCAGTGTTCTTAATCCATATGATTTTCTGTGGAAAGTCGTTTTCCAGAGGATGATGTATCGCAGTCATGCTTGGATTGTCCTTGTTCATACGAACACCATAAGTACCTTAAAGTACAGGAGTTCATACGCCCTTATACTAGCCCCGGGTTATGAAATTAGACACAAGCTAGAGCGAAACTTTGAGTGGAGGCGCTTTGTGGTACACCCCTGTTTTATAGGTTTCCGCAATAATGTGTTGTGACGTTGATTACAATCGTCATATTTACACAGGATCTGCAAATTATTCTAGGAGAGAGAGAGAATTAAGGTTTAACGTCGCGTTCAGCAATATTTTAGCTATATAGTGACGATCAAATTCTAAGTACATGTACTCAAGCCAATAACTTAGTAATCTAACACGTTAAAACATGCACACATTAAAACTTATGCAACAAACCGATTTCTCTCAAATAACCCAAGATGCAATCCCGTTCACCCGACTAAAAAGATCTTTCAAAGTATTCGCTCGATAAAAAGAATCTCTTACAATCTTAAAATCTATGCAGTCGATAAGAATATGTTTCACTGTCAGATCTTCGAAGTATGGAATACACCTTGAAACTGACTCATTTTTTAGTAAATATTCGTGAGTTGATCGTGTATGACCGATTTTTCATTGCCTGGTGATGGCTTGATCGAAATGTTTCTGGCTGTTCAGATGAGTTTAGCCTACAGCTTTTTTAACTCATGAAGTTTGTTATTATTCAGAGCATCCCATAAAGATTGTACATAAGTACAGATAGGGGGGTCTGAAATCGCTATATGGAATTTCAACAGGATCTAAATATTACTATCCAGAAAGGGATAATTTACGATGTCTAATTTGTATTCATGTAGAAATACTGCCCGATGTTGGAAAATATTCGGCCCGAGTTCGCGCTGCGACCGAGGACCGAATATTCTCCAACATCGTTTACAATTTATTTTATTATATATTTTCCGTTCTCTAATCTGTAAACAGAAATGGTACAATTAAATTTCATCACTTTTAGCAATGTTTTTTTCTGTTCTTTTTTTTTATGTTCATTATTCTTGTTTTGTACTTAGAGGGCTTGTTTTGATTACACACGTACGGAAACACTGATAATTAGCAATCGTGGGCTACTAGGCTCGAGTGCGCGTACATGTAGTCCAGAATTCAGTGTGTTTCTATTATAAGCCAACTTTTAGAAACAAAGTTTTGGAAAAAAACAACAATGAACAAGGTTTTTTTAGTTCAAAACTGTAATTTGTCATATACAGAAAATATGACCACTAAGAAAAAATAAGCATTACTCTCAGTCAGAGAAATTTGTATGATTTTTAATTTATTTCGATTGGAGCCACACTGGTAGCTTACAAACACTTGTGTGCTTGTGTCGTCTTCTGGTCCGGCGAACACCTGGATGACCTAGTTCATAACGTTTGATCGAACTGATGACGTTAGCGGGCCAATATCCGGTTGGGCAAATATCAGTATTTGTCACGGCGGCTAAAGCTTATGTTTTTAGAACTGTAATCCTGCCTAGAGGTGTGAGAATTCTCTGTGACCATTGTTTTAAAATTGATTTGATTTCTTTTACTTTTGATTCATAATTTAGAGGTACCATTTCGTCTAGATATATATAGAATTTTATTCCGAGTAATGTGAATTTTTCTGGGTTCTAGTCAAGTTTCCATCTGTGATGGTAGACCTGCTTGCTAAATTTCTTGCTACGTATCCATAATGCCTTGGTTTTTGTTATATTAATCTTCAATCCAGAATTTTTTGCAAAATAGTCTTAAGAACATAAGTGTTGCTTCTAATGATTTTGCAGATCCGTCAAGAATAAAGATCGTATCATCTGCATATTGATTAATTTTATATTCAATGCCACTTATTCTTATACCTATTATCTCACTCTTTTGACAAACTAGTATGGATAATATTTCTGCGCACAGAATGAAAATGTAGAGAGACAAAGGGCCCCCCTGCCTGAAGCCTCTTGTAACCTTAAAGAATTCTGAGAGGAAGCCATTTTGTGTAAAGGATGCCGATATGTTATTGTAAAAGACTTTTGCCCATTTTTGAATTGATGGGTCGAAATTGAAGATGGTTAAGACGACAAAAATAAATGACCAAGAGACTGTGTCGAAAGATTTTTGAAAGTCAACCAGTAGTAATAAACCGGGTACATTGGCTTCCTCAGTATAGTGCATAAGTCAAAATTAAACGTATGTTAAAGCTTATGTTTATCATACAGTTTTATCTTGGGTATATAATAATCTCTATTATCGCAAAGTCCACGAGAGAAAGGACCGCTTCATTGTTGTGGGAATATAGTTCTAAATATGATGTGCTGTTAGGCCTGTCTGTAGTTTCATTCACATCTTGGAAAGATTGATATATATCCTTCACTTCGTCATTTATATAAAGAATTTCCACAGCGAGAGAGAGAGAGAATTAAGGTTTAACGTCGCATTCAGCAATATCCACAGCGAGAAGATCATATATATAGCGTTTGGTGAATGAGAAAGAACGGCCTTTGAAATGATAGGTTCTTGAACCCAAGCGTCTTCAATGTTCAGCCATCGTCCGTTAAAGAATTTCCATACAATATTGTCCTTTCACATCAAGCTCTTCCTTAATCTTACCAGGCCTTGGGGGGGGGGGGAGCATTATGGCCCAGACCTAGCTTTCTACCCTATCTCTAGAACGACAAAAAATGAGAGCTGAGACGACGGGACGTTGTAGTTTATCATATTGGGGTCATTTTGAGCCTATTTGCATAACCCACCGAATAGAGGATCATGGATAAATTGAAAATGGCGGCCATGTGGGGTACCAGAAATGTGATATTTTCGTCATCTTTCTTGGAGGAAAATTCGGCAAACCTAGTTTATTTCATATCAGCTTATTATATACTAATTTATTACGCATTTGTTTTGAAGAAAACACACGAATGAAAAAATCGAAATATCTGACCATAAAATCGACCAATAAATACCTTTTTTTAGATGTCATCAAAAGGCCATCTTAGATTTATTGTACATTTTCTGATAGCAGACAAGAGGGTATGCTATGGTATATTTTAGCTCCCTAGGTCAAGGAATAAGAAAACTATTTTGGAAGGTGGGGCGAAACGCCCCCTCCCCAGGCCTGGACAGGTCCCAAATCGCTCACGCCAGATAGGGTTAAGACATTTTGAAGCATTCAATATCCACATATATTCAACGACAGTGCAGTGGCGCAATATCTTTCCCAGGGCGGTTTACCTCCCGAAGGGCCTTTGTCAACAGCGTTAAAAGAAGCTCGATGGTCGAGCTTCTAAAACCAGCTTTGAATCTAGCTTTGTGTGATGTTTTATGCACTTTGGAAACCCAGCACACTTTGGGTATATCGTTATGAGTAGTTGGAAGACAAATACCTTCTGTTTTTGGGAAACGTTTTTTTTTTTCTCAACAAATCACAGTAAAATAAAGAGTTAAATAAATCCAGAGTAAATGCAGTTTGGGAGTAAGTAGACGTATTCGATGATGCTGTGCTTCTACATAATTCCGTGACCAGCACTTTGTAATAATAATATTCATATGAGTATTATATCATTTGGAGCTTTCTTTGCTGAGACTGTAACGAATTTAATATGGAGATTTGCTCTATGATAGTTATGTAATATGCATTCACTGAACGACTCGAATTCACTGCCACGGTGTCGCTGCAAATGTATTTGCTTGATAAATGATTCATTTTTGTCGGATATTCTTTGTTGCTTTCAATGCAACTAGTATTGTGGGCGTATCTCTATTCGTATTGGAAATTCAATGATAGGCATTTAAATATCTGCGATGTCGTGGATGTAGTATGCTTCAGTAACACAATCTATCAATGAAAGATAATTTTATCATTTTTATTTGCGATAGAAACCCCATTATCTGTTCCAAACGTTTTATATCCACGATTCGGAAATGTAGACCGGTCTGCCTTTTCTCGTCTTCCTGTTAAAATCAATAACCGTATCTGATTTCAAGATAAATGGTCACGGAAGTACGCTGTAAGAGAGCACTTCACATATCACATGATATTTTTAGCCTTCACAAGTGGAGCGATAATCACCATATATGTGTTTAAAAATATCACAATTCTCTAGTCGCCTCAAATTGGATATTCGCGAGCAGAAATTTATTCGAAGATGGAACTTGACAGTGCAAGACCCATGAATAATCGATGTCGAAGTAGGTATTGTTGCCAATTTGTCAGTGCTGGTAATTTGGTACACTCAAAATAAAATTCCGTTTACTCGAACGGAAAAAATCCGTCCCCAGGGAATCAAGGGAATATTCCGTTATTGTAACGGATTCTTATTTTTTAACGGATTCAACGGATTTTATTATCCGTTAAATTTAACGGAAAAGTCCGTCCCCAGGGAATCGAGGGAATATTCCGTTATTGTAACGGATTCTTATTTTTTAACGGATTGAACGGATTTTATTATCCGTTAAATTTAACGGAAAAGTCCGTTCCCAGGGAAACAAGGGAATATTCCGTTATTGTAACGGATTCTTATTTTTTAACGGATTCAACGGATTATATTATCCGTTAAATTTAACGGAAAAGTCCGTCCCCAGGGAATCGAGGGAATATTCCGTTATTGTAACGGATTCTTATTTTTTAACGGATTCAACGGATTTTATTATCCGTTAAATTTAACGGAAAATTCTGTCTATAGGTAATCAAGGGAACAGTCAGTTAATATAATGCAAAAAACATGTACAAAGACACAATAAACATACTCGACATAATATTATCATATATTTTGATTAGACGGACTATCCATTTTACGGATAAAGGAGAAGACACACTGTAAATTTGGCGTTTAGATCCTAAACATAAATCTAAACACAAATTTTGTCCGTTTAAATTCCAACATGTTTAGAAATATTGTGCTTAGACCATAAACACATAGCTAAACATGTTTAGAAAGTTTGCATTTAGAGCCTAAACACAAGCTAAACATGTTTAGCAATATTGTGTTTAGACCCTAAACACAATGGTAACATGTTTAGGATTATTGTGTTTAGATCCTAAACACAAAGCTAAACATGTTTAGGAATGTTGTGTTTAGACCATAAACACAAAGCTAAACACGTTTAGAAATATTGTGCTTAGAGCCCGCCTAAACACATAGCTAAACATGTTTAGGAAGATTGTGATTAGACCCTAATCACAAAGCTGAACATGTTTAGGAATATTGTGTTTAGAATCTAGACACAGTTAAACATAACCCTAAACAGAAAACTAGAAAAAACTAGCCCACTTTTTTTAACATGTTTAAATGCACACATGTTTAAATTCATTACATGTCATGGATTTAAACACAAATTTTGTGTCCTGTCTGTGAACATGTTTCAGTACAAAAATATTCTCCCTGCATGCTGGTTTGCTGTGTAATACACTCGGACTCAAGAATTGTATGTCGGAAGTGAACTGGCCTTCATTCTGATGTCAACGGTGGTATATTCCCAATATGACTTTCGATGCCTGCTGATATGTGATATCTCAATAGAAACACCATACATTTCACAAATCAGATGATGAGTATCCAGGAACAGCAAAACACAAATTGATGGAGAGAAAATAGCTGCAATCTGATGAATTCACAATTTTGCATGGACTACAAGTTGTAAGATATAGGTGTTGTTGCTTATTCCTAGATATTCACAATCCTCAATGAAAAAATCTAACAATAAATGAAAGGAATAATAGTAAAGTTCTCAGTTAGTTGACTTTTATTGTCAATTAGTGCACTGCTACCATGATCATCACACCCGCGCCACTGATATTGGAATTTCGTGAAATGAACTTTCATCGTAACAAGAACGGAAGCTCAAGCGATCCCAAGATCATATGCCCATGAACAAACATAGTGAGCTAGCAATGTGGTTACTCCTCAGATGGAAAAAGTGGCCACACAATAGGAAAATGCATGTCCTTTCCGTGGTGTCAGAATGCCCCCGAAATCATGGAATGCACATGGGCAAAAATTATGTACATTCAAAGTACTGAATAAATCTATATAGACAGTGTACCTTCATTCAAGAATTGTATTGGGTTCCGAGTTCTATAAGGAAAGTTCCAATCGATTTCAGGTGTATGTTGTAGCCAACAATTCAACAAAAGTTAATACTCCATTTAAACTTAGGAACAAGAGCTGCATGGCATTCGTGATTTTCACTTCCAGCTGATATTTCCAACACTGAAACTGTTGTTTGACAGTTCAGCCATCTGTGAGGGTGATTAATATCAACGACTCTGGCTCCTCAGGCTCTTGGTATTGAAGTCCCACTTGACTCTTTCAGCTGTGAAACAACAGAGAAGCAACATTAATAAAAATTCGAGTGACAGAAGTACCAGAGATTGACAATTGTAATTTGACCCCAGGATGTGAATGGGTATGAATGGTGGTGCCCCCCCCCCCCCGTGGTCAGACTGTCATAAACATGAAGCTGCGCTATCCTATAGAAACCCCTCGGCTCTGAACCCCAGCTATTATAATGTAAGGGTGTCTCTACCAATTGATTGGCTTGTGGGAAGAAATATTTACCCCTGGTATTGTAAGTCTACTTTCTTTGAAAAAAAAAGAAGTTTTCCTCCCATTAAATTAATTTGTTTCTGGAATAAATTGAAAGAGCTGTGTCGATGTCTCACCAAAACAACAGTACACATGGCTAGATAAATACAGTACATGTATACTAAATGGCACATGTATGTCATTTTCAAAACAGATTTGCAAGCATTCTTTGCGTTGTCTAAGAGAATAAATCAATAAATCAGTCATCCAATCCATAAATAAATGTGATAGTATACTAACATGATATAGAAATAATATGCAAACTAAACATAGGAATTAGTGGATTTTGTTAGACAAGGGGCATAACTCTGCAAAATACTTTCTGACACGACTCATTTTCGATAGGCATCTAGTTCAGGTCAAGAGAAACAACTGTATCACGTTAGGATGTTGTATATGGAACAGTTCTGAAATTATCACAATAACAAATCATAAATGGATTTTTATTTGTAAAAGGGGCATAACTCTGCAAAATATTGTCCGAGATGACTCATTTTCGATAGGCTTCTGATTTACGTGAAGATAAATAGATGTAACAAGTTTGGTTGCCATGCATGAAACGGTTCTGTAGATATCGCGGTAACGGACGGACGGACGTACGGACAGCTGTACATGATGACGACAATACCCCTAGGCCAAAGTTACCGGTAAGTTTTTTTTAGAATTTATTTTATGTTCCAGACAGACCTAATATCAGTGTAGTCCTTTCCGGCCTCTCAGGCTGAATGTTATCCTGACACAGGGACCCCAGCCTTTGATCTATCCTCTTAAAACTAAGTCCAAATTAGTAAGCAACAAGTTACAATTTTCAAACTGCCCCGGCCCAGGAGTCGAAATATTAAAATTAATTTAACAGTCACACGAGACAGCAGATCAAAAAGTGTACCCATCACCTTAAAGAATTACCTGAACAAGCGGTCGTTGAAATTGTCGAGTACCTGTAATTCACAATTAACGACAAAGCAGCTACACGTTACCAATAAATTAATGACACCTTGTTTCCATGCACTAATTTGCAGCTGTTTGAATGAATTTTGTCAAAGATATATTTTGAACACCAAAATAAAAATAAAAAAATGATTGGCTACCTGTCACTGGAGACAGGCATTTTATTTGTCTACCTGTCTTTTTATAAAATTACCTGTCAGGGGGAGGCAGACATGAGTAAATTTTGACTCCTGCGGCTTGAGATTGAAGCCAAAACACATGGCTTGTAGGGCAGATGTTCTTATTCATTAGGCCATCACAATTGACCAGATTAACAGTTAACAACAGAAGACGGTAATCCTACAAGGGTAACACACCGGTTCTTGTCGAATCACCGAAGTTAAGCATTGTTAAGCTCGGTCAATACTTGGACAGGATGCTGTACTGGCTGGACTGATCAGTGTCCAGGTAATAGGAACTGTGAGCACTCTCGTGTTATGGTACATGTAGGCACAGTTGTGATAGGACTGAAACAAGTTTGAAAACGATGCTAAAGCCTACTACTCACCCCTTCCTACAAGGGTACCTAATTTAAATTACACTATATTAAAGGCACAGGCCTCAATTTAAGGTGGTAACCTGTGTTCGGGTTGCCTGGAGGTTGCCATATGAAAAATAGTGGTAACCTATTTTCTGGTCCCCACAATTTTGACTGATAATTGACAATAGGTTAATAATTATGCAATAGGTTACCATAGGTTACCAATGTAGATTTCATGGTAACCTGTTGAGAGGTTATCATCAGCACTCCTTAAATTGAGGACTGCGGCAATCACAGATTGAGAGTTTTGCATCTCAACTGGTGAAATGGGATATGAAATGCACTCAATGATCCAGAGAAATGATTCTCAACAGAGAATAGATGAAGTGACCTTTTGTATAGAAATTATTTAGGCCGTTGTCAGTTAATGGGTTGTTTAGCATGACCTCCTGTCAAAACATACATGCTAGATGCTATAATTATTAATTATTGAAGGTAAATTTTCTACCATGGACTCATTCCATATCAAATCAAAATAATCTCCCATTAGCCTGTTCCATAAAGCAAATCAACAGGACAATGTGTATAAGTTTCTCTAAAGAGACATTTTAAGTTTGCTTTAATTTAATTGAAACATTCTGTAAATAATTATGGTAGATAGTAAAACTCAAATGCACACAGTGTCATGATTGTGTGAACAGAAATCAAGGGAAACAACTCTTACTTCAATGTGACTACTATAAAAGATATCTTGCACGATTTTGTAAATTGATGAATCTGAATACTTCTAGTGAGTAGCTTGTCCTTGGGGGGGGGGGGGGTTATATATGCATACTATATTTCACTTAGTATTCCACAGATATATTGAAATAAGAAATATATTGGTGTTAGACGTTACATTTGATCTTTATATATAATTTTCTACTCTAACACCCAGCCATGTGGGCATTGTAAGGGTACATTGTAAAACCGTATCCAGAAGAATGAATGAATAAATGCCCAGTGGCTTGTTCCAGGGCTTCAACGTCAGGAGTCCCCTCTTATTGAAATCTTCTTTATTTCTTTTTCACTGACTGAAGATAGGGATTCTCTGTCCAAGGCAACGAATTTTGTATGTCCATCGTCCTTAAGCTTACGAGAATTTTGACGCGCACGTCGACAGCATGTGTTGTAGTTGTTGTTGTGGGGACTGAAGAGGTGAAGCGCTCGACCACTTCGCTCAAAAGCGTTTCATCAGAGAAATGGATGGTTAAATTAGGCACGATGTACCGACTGGTTGATGAGGAAACAACTGATCCATCATGATGACTTTGGTACATAACCGTCTAAACTGCCGGAGTTCTAACTTTACTGCAACGTGCTCGACACGTGGGAATCCCCGCTAGAGATGCATGCCGGGATAACGACTTCGCCTCGTTTTGAGAGGGTTTCCCTCAAGAATGTGAACCAAAATGGCGAATTTTGATCGCCTCCGCGGTTGACAGCACGGTCAGCTCATTCGTTTTCATGGATTTGCTTACTTATTTTTTACGGCCAATAATTACTGATAATTAAAATACATGCGGCATTATTGATCTCCAAAATATTGATGCGGGCGGGTCATGCGAAACAACCTATCAACTGCCTTAGGGCATAGTACTGCAGGGGACGAAAATGAATGTATTATGTCTGCTATCTTCTGATGAGCTCTTCCCTGCCCACAATTAGGCTTTTTTCTTTAAATTTTGTACCAATACATACTTGGAAGTCATTGTCTGTTTTCCTCAACATTGAAAGAAAAAGCATGGTTTGACAATCAACAACTTTCCCAGGTGGAGTTAAGAGTTTTATGGTTCTTTATAGCTGCATGGGCAAGCTATACAAAGAACTGGAAGACAAGGAATGCCAGTATTTTTAACTCCAAATGAATATAAAGGTTCTTTGGGGATCTAAAGTTATAAATCAAACAAAAGAAGTTGAGATTTCTCATTAACAGTACTTACATCCTTTCTGCAAATAAAATCTGTAGTGATGCAGGAACTCTTCTGTTCGAGTGAGGTGTTCCAGTACAGCGTAGCTTTTCATTCTGGCATCTTCCTTCTATAAAAATATTAATATATTATATAGGTATACATGTATCATATTGTGTGTCATATTACCAGTATTGTTTGATTACAATCATGTGAATGTACAAGGGAGTATGAAACACTTACAGTTTAACACCATTACTGTATTCGATGGATTATTTAATTAATATATGTAATTCAAGCTTTCCAAATATATATGGCATAAAATTGTAAAACAGAAATGTCAAAAAGGGTTGTCACTTTCACTGACCCAGAACACATCCTTCGTGATTATATCTCCCATACATTTATAAAGAACAGAGATTATAGACCTATACTTGTTTATACATGCATTTGAAGTTTTGATAAATCATATGAAATATTTTCACAAAATACATACACCGTTACTCTAACACTAATTACAGTGGGATTTAAAAGTTGCCAACAAGAGGCAAGAGGTGCACTTGAATGGCTGTTGGTAAATTTGAGTAAGAATTAGGCCCCCCTCAGCCCCACAACCCACCCCACTCCGAGATGTTTGAATCCCCTGTATGCTCTGATGCACCCCCCCTCCCCCTTCCCCCCAACAAACTGAGTTATTACTTTGTGGATCGCCTACTCAGGAAATCATACAAACCTTCAACAGAAGGCTGTGGCAGAAGGAAAACCGGCACTTTTCAGTTTGATCTGTAATATCAACATAGAGACACCCCATAGTCTATCCACAGGTACAGAGGAGTCTTCGAAGTTCTAGTCAAAATCCTGAAAATAGTTGCATGCAGGCAGTTTTACTATAGTGAGTAGTTTGTCATTGACAGAGCGAACAAATTCATTCTGACCCCCTCGACCAGCACTGCAACTTTGTAAGAATTTTGGCAGAATGTGACCAAGGTCCACAGTGTCCTTATTCCTATGAATTGGGCTCTCATTACGGCAAAAAAAAAAGAGAACTGTTGACATTAGAACCTTGATTTTTGGCATGAAGGTGCATATGGGGACTGTTACCAGCAAGTTCTGAACTGACCTACTCTTGATGGCAATTTAAAATCACTGCTGATTCTGACTTGGGCAGTTCCCAACTTAATATAGGCAGGATTCAACTGGGGGTTGGGGAGAGGGATTTCCAAGAGTTTAGCTGGCGTCCTAATGCCTACTCTTCATACATGTCATAGGTCCTGTGATATTAGTCACACTGCCAGGTAAGAAAATGAACAGAGCAAATTGAAAAAGTTAATAGTACCTGTACTATAGTACTAAACTATTTCAAACTGTTAAACTAATTCGCCACTATCTGTTAGAAAGTTCACCGAAGCTTCTTACCGAGGTTGTTATAAAACTACCTTTATTTATCTCCAGTACAGAAGAGCAGCTACGGGTAATAACTCAGTGCCTGAAAAGCATAAACTACATGTGTACTGGAAAAAAAAAATGTGTACGGTACAGGGAAATCCAACAAATCAAGTGTACCGGTCACCACCATGGTTTGTCTGTCCTTGGGTGTCTTCGTAGATATTTCTGATGTTAATAAAAATATAAATATCTTTCTTTTTTTCCGGAATATAATTATTTCCAAAATTTTCATACGAATGAACAATGCATTTATGAATGGCAATGAAGCAAAGACTACCTCACCACCGCAATTCATGTTAATATAAATATTTTTTCTTTTCCCGAATATAACTATTTCCCAAATTTTCATACACAATGATGAGCAATGACAGTGCCCACATCTGAACAATTACACATGCCGAATGAACAATACATTTATAAAAGACAATGAAGCAAAAACTACGATG
Source organism: Hanleya hanleyi (assembly GCA_036873755.1). NCBI lineage: Eukaryota > Metazoa > Mollusca > Polyplacophora > Lepidopleurida > Hanleyidae > Hanleya > Hanleya hanleyi. Next base: position 54 of record JAVTVY010047628.1, on the reverse strand, counting down.
AAATACGCCCTCCCCCCCCCCCCACCACCCCAACGTCATCAGTCATCCCAAGTC
>JAVTVY010047627.1:0-23862 GCA_036873755.1 Hanleya hanleyi | reverse complement strand
TCATGAGGCAGCATCCGCCTGGACTAGTGTGTCGTCCGTGTTCGACATTCTGCGAATTGTGGGAATAGGGTATGGAAATAGACGTTTTGGAGTCGAGGTGAGCCCCTAGTGAACCGATGGAGTCTTATGAGGTATCGTTGTGAAGCATTCGTGAAGGAGCATCCGCCTGGACAAGTGTGTCGTTCGTGTTCAACAGTCTGCGCATGCGCAGAGAGGGAATTGTGGGAAAAGGGCATTGGAAGGAACGTTTTGGGGTCTAGGTGGGCCACTAATGGTCTGATTGAGTCGAATGAGGTATCAATGTGATGCATACGTGAGGGCGCATCCGCTTGGGTGGATGGGTGTTAGGCATATCGTCATTCTGCGCATGCGCCGGCAGGCCGTAGTATGGAAATAGACATTTTGACGCCGATATGGACCACTATTGGTCCGAATGTGTCTAGGGAAGTGTTATTTTGTAGCACTCGGGGTGTAGACCACGACTTGAAGGGATGTCCACGTCACCTGTGACGTCACTGGTGACGTCATCAGTGAGAGTAGTAGCGAAAGCGGGAGTTTCGGAGGTGCGCTGGAGTGCATTTGGAGTAGATAACGGCCTATTTTTACAACCAACTACCTGGTAGAGTTACCTGTGAGTGTGAGTGTATGCGCGCGTGTGAGTGAGTGAGTGAGTGAGTGAGGCGTGCACAACGCCCGTGAGGCGTCCCCAACGCCCGTCTTAACGCATGGACGCACTAACGACGGTGAGTGAGTGAGTGAGTGAGTGAGTGAATGGGACCCGACTCGACTAATGTATTGTCCGTTTTCATGATTTTGCGCTTGCGCAGTCTGGTCGTCGTATAGAAAGCAGGCATTTGGGGGATTCGTGGAGGTTTGTTGAGTGGTTGACCATCCCGGGTCAAATGGCCCGTGTGGGGTATCAGTGTGAAGCTCTCGTAGGAAAAGTGGAAATTGCCTCTCATTTGTGGGGCGCTCACTTTCGGATGCGTGGGGCGCTGCCCTCAGCCAATCAGAAGCGAGTATTTTGACCCAGTGCATTATGGGACATATCCAACATGGCGGCGTCTGCCTTCTGGTTCAAGATGGCGGCACGTCCGGTGTCGAAAACTGACCATTTTGTCGGAATGTGGTCATCTGGTGTCGAAAACTGGACCTTGTATGGGTCCCGCCTAATTTGATGTAGAGATGGACCACTATTGGTCCGAATGCGCCCTGTGGGGTGTCATCTTGTAGTTCTCGGGGTGCAGACCACGATTTGAGGGATGTTCACGTCATCTGTGATGTCATTGGTGAAGTCATCAGTAGGAGTAGTAGCCAAAGTGGGCATTTTGGGGCAGTGAAAGAAGGTATTTGGTGTAGAGATGGACCACCCTTGGTTCGAATGTGTCGAGGGAAGTGTCATCTTGCAGTTCTCGGGGTGTAGACTCCATTTGAGGGATGTCCACAGCATCTGTGACGTCATCGGTGACGTCATCAGTACGAGTAGTAGCGAAAGAACATGCTTTATAATTGGCTCAGTGCCAATGTTTTTCCCACGATTTGGACTGATGAGGGACACATGTTCATTCCTATATTTACAGACACTACCACTACCACCACCACCAACCCCACCACCAAGGCCACCACCACACACCACCACACAACACGGGTGACGGGGCGTCAACGCCCGGTGGTGGTTTCTCTGGAAAGTTTAGGGCAACAGAGATCCGGAAGGATAGTTCGAATAGAATGAGAAGGCGCGTACCTGTGCTGCACCCTGTACCCTATAGTGCGTAGGGAATAGGGTACACCAGGGTGCTGGTGCAGCACAGGTACGCGCGCATGCCTGCGATGACGTCATTTCCGAGCTCTGAGCTCCACAAGCTTTGAGCTCCGAGAGCTCCGATCCAAGAGCTCTGCCACACGGGGGCTACCACCACCACCGGGCGTTGACGCCCGTCAACGCCCGGTGGTGGCGTTGGTGGTGGCGTTGGTGGTGGTGGTGTTGGTGGTGTGTGGTGGTGTGTGTTGGTGGTGGTGTTGGTGGTGGTGTGTGGTGGTGGTGGTAGTGTCTGTAAATATAGGAATGAACATGTGTCCCTCATCAGTCCAAATCGTGGGAAAAAATTGGCACTGAGCCAATTATAAAGCATGTTCTTTCGCTACTACTCGTACTGATGACGTCACAGATGCTGTGGACATCCCTCAAATGGAGTCTACACCCCGAGAACTGCAAGATGACACTTCCCACGACACATTCGAATCAAGGGTCGTCCATCTCTACACCAAATACCTTCTTTCACTGCCCCAAAATGCCCACTTTGGCTACTACTCCTACTGGTGACTGCACCAGTGACATCATAGATGACGTGAACATCCCTCAAATCGTGGTCTGCACCCCGAGAACTACAAGATGACACCCCACAGGGCGCATTCGGACCAATAGTGGTCCATCTCTACACCAAATTAGGCGGGACCCATACACGGTCCAGTTTTCGACACCAGATGACCACATTCCGACAAAATGGTCAGTTTTCGACACCGGACGTGCCGCCATCTTGAACCAGAAGGCAGACGCCGCCATCTTGGATATGTCTCTTAATGCACTGGGTCAAAATACACGCTTCTGATTGGCTGAGGGCAGAGCCCCACGCATCCGAAAGTGAGCGCCCCACAAATGAGAGGCAATTTGCACTTTTCCTACGAGAGCTTCACACTGATACCCCACACAGTCCATTTGACCCGGGATGGTCAACCACTCAACAAACCTCCACGAATCCCCCAAATGCCTGCTTTCTATACGACGACCAGACTGCGCAAGCGCAAAATGATGAACACGGACGATACATTAGTCCAGTCGGATCCCACTCACTCACTCACTCACTCACTCACTCACTCACTCACTCACTCACCGTCGTTAGTGCGTCCATGCGTTAAGACGGGCGTTGGGGACGCCTCACGGGCGTTGTGCACGCCTCACTCACTCACTCACTCACTCACACGCGCGCATACACTCACACTCACAGGTAACTCTACCAGGTAGTTGGTTGTAAAAATAGGCCGTTATCTACTCCAAATGCACTCCAGCGCACCTCCGAAACTCCCGCTTTCGCTACTACTCTCACTGATGACGTCACCAGTGACGTCACAGGTAACGTGGACATCCCTTCAAGTCGTGGTCTACACCCCGAGTGCTACAAAATAACACTTCCCTAGACACATTCCGACCAATAGTGGTCCATATCGGCCTCAAAATCTCTATTTCCATACTACGGCCTGCCGGCGCATGCGCAGAATAACGATATTCCTAACACCCATCCACCCAGGTGGATACGCCCTCACGTATGCATCCCATTGATACCTCATTCGACTCAATCAGACCATTATTGGCCCACCTAGACCCCAAAACGGTCCTTCCAATGCACTTTTCTCACAATTCCCTGTCTGCGCATGCGCAGACTGTTGAACACGAACAACACACTTGTCCAGGCGGATGCTCCTTCACGAATGCTTCACAACGATACCTCATAAGACTCCATCGGTTCACTAGGGGCTCACCTCGACTCCAAAACGTCTATTTCCATACCCTTTTCCCACAATTCCCTGTCTGCGCATGCGCAGAATGTCGAACACGGACGACACACTAGTCCAGGCGGATGCTGCCTCATGACTGCTTTACATTGATACCTCACTCAACTCCATTGGACCATTGGTGGTCCACCTAGACCCCAAAACGTCTATTTCCATACATTTTGTCTACTGCGCATGCGCAGAATGACGTAAGTTCCACGTCATACTAGTCCAGGCGGATGCCCCCTCACGTATCCTTTACAACGATACCTCACTCGACTCCATCGGACGATTAGGGGCCCACCTCGACCGCAAAATGTCTATTTCCATGCCCTTTTCCCCACAATTCCCTGTCTGCGCATGCGCAGAATGCTGACAACGGCCGAGTCACTAGTCCAGGAGGATGCCCCTCACATAGGCTTCACATTGATACCTCATACTACTCCATAGGACCACTAGGGGCTCCCCTAGATCCCAAAACGTCTATTTCCATACCCTTTTCCCATAATTCCCTGTCTGCGCATGCGCAGAATGGTGACAAAGCCCGAGCCACTAGTCCAGTCAGATGCCCCCTCACATAGGCTTCACATTGATACCTCATACGACTCCATAGGACCACTAGTGGCCCACCCAGACCCCAAAACGTCTATTTCCATATCCTTTTCCCACAATTCCCTGTCTGCGCATGCGCAGAATGTTGACAACGGCCGAGACACTAGTCCAGGCGGATGCCCCCTCACATAGGCTTCACATTGATACCTCATACGACTCCATCGGCCCATTAGGGGCTCCCCTCGATCCCGAAACGTATATTTCCATACCTTTTTCCCACAATTCCCGTCTGCGCATGCGCAGAATGGTGACAACGGCCGAGCCACTAGTCCAGTCAGATGCCCCCTCACATAGGTTTCACATTGATACCTCATTCGACCCAATCGGACCAATAGTGGCTCCCCTAGATCCCAAAACGTCTATTTCCATACCCTTGGTCTATTGCGCATGCGCAGAATGCCGATATTCCAACCCCACACCCACCCGTCGGATGCCTCCTCACATAGGCTTCACATTGATACCAAATATGACCCAAATGGACCATTAGTGGCTCCCCTAGATCCCAAAACGTCTATTTCCATACCCTTTGTCCACCGCGCATGCGCAGAATGACGCTATTTGAACCCCGCACCCAGCCCATCAGATGCCCCTTCACGAATGCTTCACATTGATACCTCATACGACCCAATCGGACCATGCAGCGTATTTGAATTCTGGGGACTATTTTTTCTCCGCGGAAGCTTTTTTCCGCTACCGCATCACCGCCAGACCGCATCACCGCGGAAGAATACATGACCAGGGCCCCTTTGCCGGAACTATAGTGATCTGAGGTTACCTCCCCCTAGAAAGGTAACAATTGTGGACTCGTACCCAGCTCCAATTCGCTATCGCTCTATGGAGACTAGTTATCGACAGGCATTTTAAATCAGCACTGCACAGTGATTGGCCCATGGTATTCTCCACCCACCATGCCCCTCCATGCTTGTTTGGACGTCGGCAAAATGGTACATCTTCAGAAAATTTATGACCTAGGCCTATCCCAAAGTTCACAAGATCATTATTGTTTAGCATCATCAGATAAACAAGACTAGTACGATCAGACAACATGCAGGCGAAAATACTGTATAATTGACGTAATTCGTTGTTTTCCGCGTTTCAATGGTTGATCTTCAATGCAGAATCTAGGTCAACTAAATTTATAATGTCTGCTGCTTCAAACGAGTAGGCCTACAAGTACGTTCAGTTTTATTTTTTTAACAACAAAACTTGCATAATGTTAGCAACAAAAGTACATATCGTAGGGCGTATGAACAGTACTATGTATTGACAGAAATGCTGCAAATCCCCTGACCTGATCATGTACATGTCACGCTAAGAACCTTGGAATAGGTCATAAATTTTCCGAAGATGTACCGTCTTGCTGGACGTCGTGGTAGTCGTAGAAGCGAGGGCTTTATTTAGGAAACCTACCATAATCGCTCATCGCTCATCAAATCTTACAAAGGATCTATATAATACTTGGTGGATTGGTGGCCGTAGCGCTCAAGGCCCTTTATCGCACCATGGACGAGTACTGGTCACTAGATACACACGAACAACAACAACAACACATATTGACATTGGTCTATTTACCGGTCTAGATTTAGACCGGTAATTCAGCCAATCAGAGAATACAAAATGCCTGTCGCTTACTAGACCCCAACGGTGCGTGTGAGTTGAGGGCTAGGTACGAGTCTATAACAATTGGAACTTTTCTGTGTTGGGAGGTAGATTTTCTCTCCAATATGCAAATTTTTGAGGTCATTTAAGTGCAAAGAGGTCAATGGGACCTTTTTCACGCTTATATTACTACTTGTGTGCATGCGCAGGGGTCAAAGGTCACTTCCGGTCACGTAACCGGACATTAGGAATACATACTACTGATCTGGCTACGCTCAATGAATCAGTGTGATTCTATACCACGCTACTGTCCTTAAATTGTCGGAGCCAAGAAGGGACCCGCATTAGATAATCATCACACTGACGCGAATATTTAAAAAAAAAATACTGATACAATTTTATTTTGTTTCCTAAATACCGTTTCATCACAGGCCCCAGTGTCTGGACAGTAGAATTTAAATTCAGTATAATTTAAATAATTTAATTTTTTTTAAGTCATCCTATAATACAGAGAGGAAAAGGTATTGCACGCGCCATATTGGATTTGCCCGCCAAATACGAAAAACAAAGTAAAGTTTTCACATTAAAAACTGTTTAACTGACCGTGTTACTGGTGTCCACTCAATTTTGAAACCTTTGTTATGCCATCTAACCCTACGGGAAATCTCAGATCGCCGTTTTATTGGTATAAATCCATCTCTGAAAACAGTAAACTTACGGCTTCTGTCAGCCGCTTTCTGCCTCGAGTGGGACGTAAATTGCTGTCTACGTCATCGCTTTCGGCATTACCAAAGCGACTCTCATGTAAACTGGTGACATTTTTGAATCTCCAATTTCAACGCGAGGCAGCATGACATCACTCGCTCGCGGGTAGACACGCAAAATGGTACATCTTCAGAAAATTTATGACCTAACCCGAAGATCACAAGATCGTTATTTAGCATCATCAGATAAGCAAGAATAGTGCGATCAGACAAACATGCAGGCGAAAGTGCGGTATAATTGACGTAATTCGTTGTTTTCCGCGTTTCAATGGTTGATCTTCAATGCAGAATCTAGGTCAACTAAATTTATGTCTGCTGCTTCAAACGAGTCGGCCATAAAGTTCAACGTTCAGTTTTATTTTTTTAACAACAAAACTTGCATAATGATAGCAACAAAAGTACATATCATAGGGCGTGTGAACAGTACTATGTAGTGAATGAAGAACAGAAATGCTGCAACTGCCTTGCCCTGATCAAGTACATGTCACGCTAAGAACCTGGGAGAGGTCATAAATTTTCGGAAGATGTACCGTCTTGCGGTAGACACGGCTCTCTTTGAGAATGCCGAAAGCGATGACGTAGACAGCAATTTACGTCCCACTCGAGGCAGAAAGCGGCTGACAGAAGCCGTAAGTTTACTGTTTTCAGAGATGGATTTATACCAATAAAACGGCGATCTGAGATTTCCCGTAGGGTTAGATGGCATAACAAAGGTTTCAAAATTGAATGGACACCAGTAACACGGTCAGTTAAACAGTTTTTAATGTGAAAACTTTACTTTGTTTTTTCGTATTTGGCGGGCAAATCCAATATGGCGCGTGCAATACCTTTTCCTCTCTGTATTATAGGATAACTTAAAAAAAATTAAATTATTTAAATTATACTGAATTTAAATTCTACTGTCCAGACACTGGGGCCTGTGCGTTTCATTTAGGAGTTAATGACCGCCTTAGTGAATATTATCGTGTAATAATTTTTCGATGTTTAGTTTTAGACCTCATCAAAAAACCTCGCGGCGTATATTCTAACATGCACAATGATAAATATTTCCTCATTTCATAAGCGGAATGGCAAAATTTCTGCAAACTTATCCCGTGTTGAACGAAGAATTTCGTGACCATGCTCGCGCGTGCTGTTCGTCCACGAGATGCAGCTGTGTGAACTCCGCCCACTGCGCAGTGTGTGAACCAATCGTCGCTCAGCTTTGTAGCACTGTGTCACAAGAATGAGACGGCACGTGAATGAAAGAGATCACAACAAACAAATGCAGATTATCGTGTGATAATCTCTGTATGTTTTGAGATTTGGACCAATCAGCGCACGGCTGTAAGGTGGAGCATGTTAGAATTCACGATATGACCCTATGTTTGAGTATTTGATCAAAGCAAGCCGGATTTATCGTATTCAGATCAGCAAACAGTATACCGGTACATCACGTCATCTGTTTATTATATGTAAATAGCTTTTTAAAATGAAACCATCGACTGAATGGAACCAACATTACAAGACGAAGAAAAAAGTATATATGTCTATAACAATCGTTGCATTCATCTTTTAAAGGTAATATCTCCACTCTGCAAGTTTTCTTTAGTCATTGCTACCGTTTTGGAACCGAGTGTAGCCACAGGCCCCAGTGTCTGGACAGTAGAATTTAAATTCAGTATAATTTAAATAATTTAATTTTTTTTAAGTTATCCTATAATACAGAGAGGAAAAGGTATTGCACGCGCCATATTGGATTTGCCCGCCAAATACGAAAAAACAAAGTAAAGTTTTCACATTAAAAACTGTTTAACTGACCGTGTTACTGGTGTCCACTCAATTTTGAAACCTTTGTTATGCCATCTAACCCTACGGGAAATCTCAGATCGTCGTTTTATTGGTATAAATCCATCTCTGAAAACAGTAAACTTACGGCTTCTGTCAGCCGCTCTCTGCCTCCACTGGGACGTAAATTGCTGTCTACGTCATCGCTTTCGGCATTCTCAAAGAGAGCCGTGTCTACCGCAAGACGGTACATCTTCCGAAAATTTATGACCTCTCCCAGGTTCTTAGCGTGACATGTACTTGATCAGGGCAAGGCAGTTGCAGCATTTCTGTTCTTCATTCACTACATAGTACTGTTCACACGCCCTATGATATGTACTTTTGTTGCTATCATTATGCAAGTTTTGTTGTTAAAAAATAAAACTGAACGTTGAACTTTATGGCCTACTCGTTTGAAGCAGCAGACATAAATTTAGTTGACCTAGATTCTGCATTGAAGATCAACCATTGAAACGCGGAAAACAACGAATTACGTCAATTATACCGTACTTTCGCCTGCATGTTTGTCTGATCGCACTATTCTTGCTTATCTGATGATGCTAAACAATGATCTTGTGATCTTCGGGTTAGGTCATAAATTTTCTGAAGATGTACCATTTTGCGTGTCTACCCGCGAGCGAGTGATGTCATGCTGCCTCGCGTTGAAATTGGAGATTCAAAAATGTCACCAGTTTACATGAGAGTCGCTTTGGTAATGCCGAAAGCGATGACGTAGACAGCAATTTACGTCCCACTCGAGGCAGAAAGCGGCTGACAGAAGCCGTAAGTTTACTGTTTTCAGAGATGGATTTATACCAATAAAACGGCGATCTGAGATTTCCCGTAGGGTTAGATGGCATAACAAAGGTTTCAAAATTGAGTGGACACCAGTAACACGGCCAGTTAAACAGTTTTTAATGTGAAAACTTTACTTTGTTTTTTCGTATTTGGCGGGCAAATCCAATATGGCGCGTGCAATACCTTTTCCTCTCTGTATTATAGGATGACTTAAAAAAAATTAAATTATTTAAATTATACTGAATTTAAATTCTACTGTCCAGACACTGGGGCCTGTGAGTGTAGCTTGTAAATGAGTGTCTATATGTTAATTACTTTGTGTCTCTTATGACTTCAAGTATATCGGTAGGCCTATATATTGTTCTTGGTTTGAGTTAATGGTCTAGGAGCCAAACATATACCATATTTACCAAAATAACTCATCCATCTGTTATTACTTTGGATGTAAATAATTTCGTATAGTTATGAACTGCGTTGAATGACGTTCGTAAAGTTCGTGATGTCAGTATGTTATATAGTTGTGAGATGCAGGTAGACTATTTTCTATGTTTAACCCATCTGAAGAAGAGAAAAATATATGATAAATGAACTTTGTGTGCTAATAACCCATAATATTGTACATCAAAGATCTGAAATGTATCAAAACTTGTCATGTACACAACATAACAAAATAACCAATTTTATCGTAACAAGATTCAAGAAGCTTTATTTTACGTCAAGTACAATAGTTAAATATAGAACATTAGCTTGTACAAGTTGTTTCGCCGACCACAAAAGTAATTTGTTGAAGGAGACTGAATGTGTGACATCTCTACAATTTTATATGAAAGACCGTTGACTTCGTTTATACGAGCGATGATCCTCTATTCAGTACAATCAGACAGGTTGGGTTTTTATTCATTTTCTTGCATGCAACAGTAACGGACAATATATACGTCCGTGAAGTTAGAGAGCAGTTCACAGTTCACAATTTAGTCGTCGATTGAGTGGACCAGTCATTATTTGGAATATGAATAGCATTCTGACGCTCATCTCCTAAATTAAGGCAAAAAGGGTCATCTATATTCGATTAGATATACTGACCTTGTAATAAGTAAACTTGTGGTAGAAAGCGGGTTCACCAGTACCTGTATACTATAGATAGCTTGTAGCTAAAGGGAGAATTTCTCGAAATTAGCTCAGTTCGAATATGTCAATGTATAACTAAGTTTCATAGCAACTCGCCAGTATGAAGCTTATGCATTCTGCATCTTCACCAGTCCAGGTAACTCCTCGCAGAGGGTTTACCTGGACAATTTCGGTGATTCAAATGAGTTATTCAGTCGATAACTCCTCTAAATTATACAATCTCGTACGTTTCATCCCCAACGCTTGTTTTGCATCAGCATGTCGGTATCCGAAGCCTGTGGTTTTTGCTTTGACTTCCGATGTCAATTTCACACGGACATCAAAGCAGTTTGACAAGGAATGAAATTCAAACCTGTCACATTTCATACCTCGCAGTGGATTAGCGTAATCAGCTAGCTTTGTGCGTTCAATGATTAGTCTGATTAGAGAAAAATCCTAGATCTACTTATGTCCAGAACTGGTTTGGTTAAATAACCAGCCCAGTGTATCGATCCTAAGAGATCGATCGATACACTGGCTCGCGAGGATGGACATAATGGTGAGCTGTTAAAGTCGAACTTTAGTCCGAAACCACCTGCATGATACCATTCATTCAGAGTAACGAGTAAATTAGACGGTTGCGGTTGAATAAACATCACTTTATAGAATAGCCCCCTCTGGTCTTTAACTGTAAATGTTAAGGGGAATCCCCGCCGAGTTCGAGTTCCTTTTCGCGCTATTCATGACTGAAGTGCGAGATGCTGATAGATTATTGTCTATGTTTATCCCATCTGAAGAAGAGAACAATATATGATAAATGAACTTATGGGTAATAATAACCCATAATATTGTACATAAAAGAAATCAAATATATCAAAACCAAGAAAATAACCAATTTTATCGTAACAAGATTCAAGAAGCTTTATTTTACGTCAAGTACAATAGTTAAATATAGAACATTAGCTTGTACAAGTTATTTCGCCGACCACAAAAGTAATTTGTTGAAGGAGACTGAATGTGTGATATCTTTACAATTTTATATGAAAGACCGTTGACTTCGTTTATACGAGCTATGATCCTATATTCTGTACAAACAGGTTGGATTTTTATTCATTTCCTTGCATGCGACAATAACCTACAATATATATATTCGATTAGATATATTGATGTCACACTGGGATTTCCCCTTCTATAAGTAAACTTGTATGTACTAGCTTGTAGCTAGTAGGAATTTCTTTATATTAGCTCAGTTACATCCTCGCGAGCCAGTGTATATCGATAGGTTACGAGGATTTAGGGATTACCTGGACTTGTGCAGATGAGTTGGTAGGGCACTGGGCTCGTAAGCGAGAGGTCAGTGGTTCAAACCCCGGCCGGCGAACTTGTCCATCACCGTACACCACTGGCGTCGCAGGTATAGGATGCTCGTGCGAATGGCATTGGGTTGGGTCGATGAACAGGTTGTCGAGTTGAGGAAGTTTAGGAAGTGGGGTTGATGATGATCTGATTGTCGGGTTGAGGAATTGTAGGAAGTGGGGTTGATGATGATCTGATTGTCGAGTTGAGGAATTGTAGGAAGTGGGGTTGATGATGATCTGATTGTCGAGTTGAGGAATTGTAGGAAGTGGGGTTGATGATGATCTGATTGTCGAGTTGAGAAATTGTAGGAAGTGGGTTGCGATGATCTGATTGTCGAGTTGAGAATTGTAGGAAGTGGGTTGATGATGACTGATTGTCAAGTTGAGGACGTGTAGGAAGTTGGGTTGGTGACGATCTGATTGTCGAGTTGAGGAAATGTAGGAAGTGGGGTTGATGATGATCTGATTGTCGAGTTGAGGAATTGTAGGAAGTGGGTTGATGATCTGATTGTCAATTGGAGGAATTGTAGGAAGTGGGGTTGATGGTGATCTGTTGTCGGTGGAGGAATTGTAGGAAGTGGGGTTGATGATGATCTGATTGTCGATGAACAGGTTGTCGAGTTGAGGAAGTTTAGGAAGTGGGGTTGATGATGATCTGATTGTCGAGTTGAGGAATTGTAGGAAGTGGGGTTGATGATGATCTGATTGTCGAGTTGAGGAATTGTAGGAAGTGGGGTTGATGATGATCTGATTGTCGAGTTGAGGAATTGTAGGAAGTGGGGTTGATGATGATCTGATTGTCGAGTTGAGAAATTGTAGGAAGTGGGGTTGATGATGATCTGATTGTCGAGTTGAGGAATTGTAGGAAGTGGGGTTGATGATGATCTGATTGTCGAGTGGAGGAATTGTAGGAAGTGGGGTTGATGATGATCTGATTGTTGAGTTGAGGAATTGTAGGAAGTGTGGTGGATGATGATTTGATTACAATTCCTCAACTCTTGATAATTCCATTGAAATTCCTGGTCCACCCACCAAGAATAATAGATTAGACGAAATTCCCGAAAATTTGCTACATGATCTGCAGGAGTCTTAAGAAAATGAGTCTGTGGAGATTGTAGATCCAAAAACAGTTCGAACACGTGATTCTCTGTCCAAAGTAGAGAACGACAGTGTTTTCAAGGAAAATAAGATGCTCAGCAAAATACTACTATTATACTCGATGTAAACGACAGTCGTAGTGAACACACACCTGTGCATTCTGGTGGTAACATGAACTTCACCGCATATGATGATGTGATTAATGAGCTCATCAAAGATGATGCTAGAAATGAGCTACTCTCAGTATATGCACCTATGCATTCTGGTGCTGACTTGAACTTCACCCCAGATGATGATGTGAGCTTTTTTAGATGAAAAAGGAGGTGAAGATGAAGATATCAGTCCTATTTCCGTAACAGATATACACCAATGAACTTCACTCTGGATGATGATTTTGATCGCGGAGTTCACTAGTGATGAAGTTAGCAATGAGCTACTCATGGAAGATGAGAAACAAGGTGAAGAGGAAATTGATAACTCAATTCTCAACACAGATACACATATGAACTTCACCCCAGACAATAACGCGTTTGCTAAACACATAGATAAATCTTGTGATAATGAGCCACTCGGCAAGATTTCCTTAAATCAGAGGTCGAAAAACAAGTGTGAGCTGAAGAGAGAACAAGAAATTTATGGCAATAAAAACAAAGTTATGCAGCAGTTGCGAAAAGAGCAGAAAAGGGATCAGAAAAGCCAGAGGGGTATGGCAAGCCGTTTCAGTATTTAATCGGTTATTCCACATATGTTGAAAAGTTTTGCACATATGTACAAAAGAATCACCATGGCAGTTAGCCAGACCATAGGTAGATATTACAATGACGAAATATAAAAAGACAGCCAAGAGTCATCTCGTGTATACACAATTAGTCTATTGGGAGAAATCAAGCTATTTATACAGATGGTTCTAATGATGGTGAGAGAGTAGCGTGTGCTACTATCTTTAGTTCCGAACCTAAAACCTGTCGACTTCCAGGTAGAAGTTCGATTTTCACTGCCGAAGCCAAAACTCTATTGTCAGCTTTAGAAGAGATTGGATCTACAAAAGGAGGAAAATATGTTATATTCTCAGATTCACTGTCATGCATTCAAGCGATTGAGAGTGGAACTTCAACTTGAACATTCTACAATTATATGACCGTAGATTTCATCAACAGATTGATGTTGTGTTTTGTTGGTTGCCTGGCCACGTTGGCGTCAAAAGAAATACTGAGGCTGATAGAATGGCTAAGGCAGCCCTAGATGATGGGGCTGATCCTGTTGGGATCCCATATAGCGATTTCAGACCCTCCATCTGTGCTTATATGAGAAAGCTGTTCAATATTACTGGGATGCTGTGAATAATAACAAACTTCAAGAGTTTCAAAAAACTGTAGGATATAGGGTACTCATCTGAACAGCCAAAAACGTTTCGATCAAGCAATTATCAGGCAATGTAGAATCGGCCATACATGATTAACTCACGAACATTTACTAAAAACGAACCAGCCCCAAGGTGTATGCCATGCCACGAGGATCTCACAGTGAAACATATTCTGATCGGCTGTATAGATTTTAAGATTGTAAGAGATTCCTTTTATCAAGCAGCTACTTGAGAAGATCTTTTTGGTCGGGTAAAAGAAGACTGTATTTCAGGTTATTTGAGATAAATCGGTTCGTTATATAAGTTTAAGTGTATGTACATGTTTTTGGTGTGTTGTGTTGATTACTTCTGGATTGCTGGGTTGTTGACTTGTTTTTGTTGGAATACTTTGAATTTGATCATCGCTATATAGCTGAGATATTGCTGAACGCGACGTTAAACTTTAATTCTCTCTCTCTCTGTTTCCTTAAAGAAATACAGCAAAATACTTGATTATTCAGATGGCAGCTGTCCAATTTTAGGAATTGTCCCGTAGTACATGTGTACCACATTTGCTAGCTCTGAATCACTTGTAATGGTGCCAACGCACGCTATATGTGAGAACTGGCATAATTCCACATCGTCCTCCTCTTCCGATAGATCGGTCTGTAAATCTTCAGTTTAAAGTTTATGTATGTTGTATATCACAATATACTTTGCACGGATTAATTCGGATTGCATGTACATAAATCTTAATAAATTAATATCCTATCAATGCTCCCCAATAGTACATGTCGCTATGTAGGATTTTACGTATTTCAATTGAATTTGGTGTTCTGAGCGCCCATACCATGAATATATAATAGGACTAATCCACTTGCAGTCAGGGAGGGGAGATAGGGTCACCATGTCCGTTTACACCAATGTTCACACCAAAGACCAGTCCATATATCTACCCCGTATGGTGCTACAATGTCGGGACCGCGGCAACATGAAAAGACACCCCACCAACCCGGCGTCTAAGTCGACTGAGCCAACCAAACATTCTCTATAGCATTAATGTTCCCTTCAAAGCACTATGAAGCTTTCTCTGGATTGGTTGACACTCGAGTTCCTGTTAGATCCTCCAATCGACTTATCCAAATGGGGGTATCAGATAGGATATAATTTTAATTAGATTGGGTTTACATGAATGCCCTTTCTAAGTTTTCCATGTTCGAAGGTCGAATACAGTAATTGGGTCGTCACTTCCGTGTTCCAATTTTACTTTCTTATAAGATTTATCCGGAAATTTGTAAGCACGTGCATAGCTTCCTCCGTCCATCTTCATATAGTCGGACTCTTTTCGGGGGCCAATACGCCAATTCATTGCAATACATGAATCATTAATGACAGGTCATAATGTAAAATGTTTGTCCTGTCCAGAAAAATAGCTCTTAGGGGCCGAGCAAAATTTACCTGGGGACGGGACCGGTGCATTTGTGGAAGGGACCAGATTTTTTTTTCATGCAACCAGGGACGGGACATGTAATTTTTTTAATGCGGTGAGCAACGGGACAGCAAGTTTTTGTTATCGCCAATATTGCACAAAAAATTTATATTGGACTGAGAGAAGTACTGCAGATCTGTATTGGGGGCGGGGAGGGTGTAGAATTGAGCTTGGTGCATATGGGGGCCAATGTCAAGGCCAATAACACTGACAAAACACATCAGGTTTATCCATTTCCCATGTATGTAATGCTAAAGAACCAATCGTCAATCAACCCAGGGCGTCGAGATGATTTGACCAAGGACCACTCTGTATTTCACCCTCGGTATTGTGATCTTAGTAAATGAACAACACTGTAAATTGAGTATCACTTATTGCTCCAGGAAGTTTTTTTCACCACACCGTGCGGCGGGACAGGAAGTTTTTTTTACCATACCTCTGTACGGGACATGTACTTTTTTCGATCAAATTTTTGGGGGGACCAGACTTTTTTTCCACCGACTTTTGAAGATGCACCGGTCCCGTCCCCCTGGTAAATTTTGCCCGGCCCCTTAGGTCAACGTGTAGCGAAACACCATGCACCAGCTGCTCTCCCTGTGTCAGTCAGAAGGATATCAAAATACCAAAGATGGAACAGAATACCACGATTACCAGGAAAAAGGTTAATACCTCAGATAGATAGCGACAGGCTCAGTAGAGGTTGACACTCACACACTCCTTGGTTGCCAAGGTCACGATAAATTCTCTAATAATTCAACAACAATAATTGAAATTTCCCACCGTAAAATCAGGATGATCAAATTTATTAGGACAGGAAGTTGACAAATCATGTAGATAATTCATTATTTCTTCGTTATTTTAATGATTTGAGAGGGTGATCAAATTTGTCCACAAGATTGGGGTTGATCGAATTGTTATAAAGCGATCGAGTTATTAGTTCTCTGTTTCGAATATTCATGAACAGATAACAGCTGACTTAGACTTTCATAATTCTATAACGCAATAAACAGCTCAAACTTCCTGTAATTGTTCTTCTATATGCAACAATTGTCAAACTGGCACATGAGTTACGATGTATAATACAACATCATGCCAGAAAGATATGACTTCTCTTGCAAAGTGATCGTATATGCGTGCGATTGAAAATCAGTAGAAATTATTAAATGAAGGCGTGATTATTGTGAATTACTTTCTGAAAGCCTTCGATTAAATAAATCATAATCACATTTTCGAGAAATCCCGAATAACCCTTGAATAATTTGTGGCTTCAATGTTCGACCTGCTTTCGGTGTGGTGTAGCATGTCCGGTATCGCTGATCCTGGTTAATTATAGCTTAATTTTGGGTTTAAAGATTTTTTTCAACCTAAAGAGTTAACTGTGAATTTGAATAACCCTTGGATAATTCGTGGCTTCAATGTTCGTCCTGCTTTAGGTGAGTCTGCATGCTATAGTTGATTCTGGTTCTTAGTCAGAAACAGATCGCCAGAATCTATTGAAACTGTCTTAGGCGTATGGCAGAATCTGATGTTGAAACTCAAGGCGTAACGCCTCAGAAGTTTCGATAGATTCTGGCGGTCTGTTCCTATAAGAACCAGCATCAACTATGCCAGACTCACGTAAAGCAGGACGAACACTGAAGCCACAAATTATTCAAGGGTTCTTCAGGATTACTAGAAAATATGTTTACGTCTAATATAAAAATTCACAGTTAACTCTATAGGTTAAAAAACAAATCTTTATAACAAAAATTGAGCTTTTAAAAGGAGCTGCCAGATGTCTGGCGATACCCGTTAAGACTGGATTAGTTGGCGAATAGGTCCAGCGAATTGATACCATCTGTTTAGGAAAATATTTCGCCATGATTTAAAAGGAAATGTTTTTTCAAACTATACATTTCTGAAACGGACATCCCTTCGGGTTAAATAATCCCCAAACAAAATGAAAATCGGATAGATATTGGCCAATCTAATTAAAATTAAATCCTATCTGCTCCTTCATTTGGATATGTCGCTTGCATATTGGCAGAGATTTGCTCGATTATATTCTGATATGTGTGCAGTTTGCATTGAGTTAACATGTGTGATCATGAGTTAACATGTGTGATCATGAGTTAACATGTGTGATCATGAGTTAACATGTGTGATCATGAGTTAACATGTGTGATCATAGCTGGAGCTTATACTATCCCAGTTGACGTCACTAGCCAGTTCCGTGCAAAACAGCAGGGGTTATGAAAGTCGATGCTGCATTTGAGTCAGTCATGTTCATCTAACCCATGGTTTTCATGACAGTCGATTAATTAATTAACTAATTAATTAATTAATTAATAATGAAGATTAAGTCAAATTTAGAGTGGGTACACTTTTATGATATCGTTCAAGTTATTTTTTCTGTTGTGTTGCTGCATAACTTTATCAGACGTTTTTTTAGTAGATGCATACAGTATTAACTTGGTAATGACTGTTTGTATAATTAAATTTTCCACATTCCTAAACCGATTTGATCCGTCTCCTCCAGTCTCTACTCTTGCTTTAGCACAATCTGATTAAAACGCAGACTTAATAAACCGCTCCTCTATCGAGCGACATGTCCGATAGAGGAGCGGTTTATTAAGTCTGCGTTTTAATCAGATTGGCTTTAGCAATGATGGCATGTATATGCCTGGCAAGTATATGCTCAATCCGTGGACCGTACATCGTGTAATACAATATCGTTGATGGTGCATGCATACTGTATATAGAAAACACTGGCGAATCCGTTTGGATAAAATAATAGCTAAAGGCCTGTACTGGTCACTGTCGGAAGTAAGGATATTAGAAATCGGGGGTAGCCGGAAATAAGAATGTTTTCATGATATCTTTCTGGCAACATTGTGGTCACTTTATAAACAATTAAAATTAAGATCTAAAAAGGCCGCGCATAAAATCAATTACCCCCACGACATTTTCCCCAGGCGACATTTTCCCCACCCTAATATAAAAATTTGATATTATTATTCGATCACTTCATCAACACTGCTTATATTTTCCGATAGATTACTAGATATTCGAATTTGAATTGAAAATATTTAAAACTGAACTTTCAAAAAATACATTATCACAAAACAAAAACAATCTACTCCAAAGTATTGATTATTCACTTATGCATAGCCTTGCCGGAAATTGTTGAAATAACACGATAGTCCATTTGAATTCAAATTTTATGCGGTCGGTAGGCCTACATAAGACCGTGCCAAGAAATAAATAACAGCCTGAAAACAGATCGTAATTATTACAGCACGTAATATTAGGGTGGAGAAAATGTCGTGTGGGGAAAATGTCGTGTGGGGATACTGTCGTGGGGGAAAATGTCGGTGGGGAAAATGTCGTTGGGGGATAATGTCGGTACCCCATGACGTTTCATCCATCTTGTGTTAAAAAAACCCTTGTTATATCCAACATTAGAACGTTGTATGAGAAGCACTACAACACTTTACAAGTGTTAAATTCAGCATTGTAAAGTGTTGAAAACAGTATTGTTCCTGATACAGCACTGTAATGTTGAATTTAACACTTTTTTAACACTTTCTGAGACTGTTACAAATAGAACACTTTATATAATGTTTTCACTCCTCGGACATTTATAATGTTAAATACAACAGTTGCATTTTAAGAGTGAATCAGCGGCTGAAGCAAGGTAAGTGATGTAGAGGCTATGCAGATTGAATGAGCGTATATTTTGTGAACAGTCATCCGATCGCTTCTGGAAAGGAACCGGCTTGGCTTATAAATACATTGCGTTTATAAATACATTGTGTTTACCTGGATCTGGGACGAAAAAAAGATTATATTTGTCCCAGCTTGGATATTTGAACCCGCGAGGTCCTTTACAATCTCAGTAAACTCGGATAATATTTCCCTGATATATTCCATCTTGGTTTACCTAGACTGGGTCTTTCGATTATTGACGCGGAAATTCTTTATGAACGCGGACTACTCACTCGGCACAGGCTCGTGGTACATGTATATGTAGCTAAATAATATATAGCCCTCACGAGCCTCATACTCGTGAGGGCTATATATTATTTAGCTAATGTATATGTAGAACTACTACGGTGGCTCATAAGTGACATTGACTTTTTTTTAATTATGAATTTTTTTTTTTGCATTATCACCTAGGTGGAAATTATTCTCACCCGGGTGATATTATTATCACCTGGGTGGAAATTATTCTCACCTGGGTGGAAATTATTCTCACCTGGGTGGAAATTATTTTCACCTGGGTGATATTATTATCACCTGGGTGGAAATTATTCTCACCTGGGTGGAAGGAGTTCGCATGAAACAACGGAGTGAACGGCGCTGGTATAGGGTGCATTCCACACCTAAATGATGTGCGGTTAAAAATAGACATGGGTTCGGGTCTTCGGCCTTAAATATATGTGAAATCTTTAAGAAAACCCCTGTAAAATTATATATTTTCCAAATGAGCACACTCATGCCATTATTCCAGGAGGCAAGTGAGCTATTGAAATTGAAAATGAAAGACGTGCAATCCTTCTTAAACCTTCTTCAACTTTTCTGAAAAACTCCTTAAAATATATGAAAATGTGTCAAATTCTACCCGCAACCCAGAGAAAACGTACGAAAATGATTTTCTTTGTATGTATGTTAAAGTGTTTCCCGTCCAAAGGACAATTTAAAATGGCGAAAAAAACAGGGGGTCGACCTATTCTTGTTAAATTTTATCGCCATGAAGGATCATCATTTTCGTTTCCCGAAAAAGTGAGGATTTTGGCCTGCCTGATATTCAATTCCGGAAACGATTAACTCCGTAGTGTCGCGTAGTTGAGACCAGCAAGCAACAACCTGTAACCATCTCGGGTCATCTATACGCGGTAAGACTCAACCACCTCGCTGGGGGTCTAATAACACCCCAGCCACCAGTCAGATTTTTGGACCGGATTCGGGGCCTTCGCGCACATCGCCGGAAGTGACATCATATATAGTAAAATAGATGTATATCGAACATTTCGATTACTTTTCATGTCTGCATAATACCTCTGTTGACCTAGCGTTAAAAAGAACTATCTGGAGATAATTTTCCCTGTTTATCTGGACAGCGCATATGAAAAGTAGTTCGCTCATGTGCGAAACTAAAGAAGTTGTTCGGCTGGATTCAAACTGAACCGTGCGTTGGTTGGTTTCCCCTATACGTCATAGCAACGTAGTAAAGGTCAACTTCCGCTATTGGTGGCAGGGATGGTAATGGAGCCTGCGAAATGGAGCATGCGCTGTGGGGAGGTTGGGTAAGACTGACCCTGGGATCGTGTGTATCCATGTTCAGCCTACTTTCGGCAATTGCAGGAGGGAATTTCCATAAAGCAATACCACGTGACTTCGTCAGCCAATCAGCTGAAGTCTACCGACGTAACCCCAACGTAACTCGCCATTTTCGACATTCTCGTCTCGCGAGACTCCCTACTGCGAGAAAGAGTCTCACGGGTAAATGGGAGCCATCCCCCCAAAATTTGGGGGGTGAGTAGGCGACGTATGATTTTCACCTCTGTATCCGGCTTGTCATTGACCTGCTGACTCCGCCGAGCTAGAAGCGAATTGCTGAGCATAACGTGGGCTATATAATTTGGAAATGACTCTTTCCGTTTCGGAGCATATCAATCGCGAACAAATTATTGTCGGTATGTATACTTGGCCGTGAAAGCGAGTTATCTAATACAGGAAGTAGTTCGCGGGTAGACACGGCTCTCTTTAAGAATGAATAGTCCCGGTCGAGCGAGTGATGTCATGCTGCCTCGCTTTGAGATTGGAGATTCAAAAATGTCACCAGTTTACATGAGAGTCGCTTTGGTCTCCCGCATTTGAGAATGCATTTTCGAGTCATGTGATGAACTACTTGTTCAACATTTCAGATCCACCACACCTCTTGTATGATACGAAAGTTATTCATACCTATATATTTTGTAAGCTCAGGCAATATCTGTTCCAGAAGTGGTATGAATACCTGTAATTTATCAGATTTCTCGAGTCTGTTCTCCGCCGGATGAAGGCCGAACAGAATCCGGTAAAACACCGGATATCGCTCCGCGATAATGGAGACACACGATTCGCAAGCCATCTTATGGATGGCGAAGTGTACGCAAATGCAGCAAGCAAATGTTATATCTTCGTTTGAAGAAATGGTTACGTCCAGCAGGGTGATACTATACATTTCAGTTAGTAGAAAGGGAAGAAGAATTACCATGCTGTCAAAAACAGGCGACCTTCCTTATTCTGAAATTAGGGCCATTTGTGCGAAACCGTGACCTAGTGTGGAGTGCACCCATAGTGACAGTACGTCATGTACATGTACATACGGGCAATCTGTGGCCAAATTGACTATAATATTAATACAATAAAATGAAAATATATAATGATTTTCACCCAGGTGAGAATAATATCACCCAGGTGAAAATAATTTCCACCCAGGTGATAATAATATCACCCAGGTGAAAATAATTTCCACCAAGGTGAGAATAATTTCCACCCAGGTGATAATATTATCACCCAGGTGATAATAATATCCACCCAGGCGAGAATAATTTCCACCCAGGTGATAATATTATCACCCAGGTGAAAATAATTTCCACCCAGGTGAAAATAATTTCCACCCAGGTGATAATAATATCCACCCAGGTGAGAATAATTTCCACCCAGGTGATAATATTATCACCCAGGTGAAAATAATTTCCACCCAGGTGAGAATAATTTCCACCTAGGTGATAATGCAAAAAAAAAAAAATACATAATTAAAAAAATATCAATGTCACTATCGGCTAAAGAGTCTATTTTTTTGTTTGGTTGTTGTCGAACGGGCTCCTTATGCCACGCCCCATTACTACATATTCACCTATCATAGCAAGAGTTTCTGAGTTAGCCCATGACTATTAGCATCCATGTTTTGAACTCCTTGCAGGCACAATATTACGCCGGAACTCCGAACAGCGGAAGGAAAGGAATGAATGTCTTAGATGGCACGAACGTTTATTCTTACCGGACAATCTTTCCTGTGGCGGTTTCGTTTAACAATTTCCAGTGCAACAATCGAATATTTCCTGGAAATGTATCTAAGAATACGTTATAGACTAATACAAGTCAACACCTCTTGAATAGCGTCCGCATTATTGAAAGTATACTTCTGATCAATATGAGTTTTGTGAAAAGGCCTAATCCCAACAATCACTAGGCCTGTACATGGATCACTCCGGGATAAGATATTGCGGGTACACTGTGAATAGGTGTTAACTTCTTAACGCCTAAAATGTAAGACTTATTGTTCACGCAATTGTGTTCAAATTGTTAACTTCCATGTTGGATTTTGAACTTTAGCAGTCAAACCATTAACGCAGATATTCAAATGCATGCAGAACGCTTTGTGAACACTTATACGTCAGAGTTTAATTAGCCTGTTATTGTTCAAACTTTGAATACGTGTGTTAATGTTGTTCAATAATGCGTTCTGCATTTAAATACCTACGTTATTGGTTTGATTGCTATAGTCTGTCGATTTTAATTAGTCGTCTACTTTGGAGCTTCTCTAAAATAAGTAGTAAACTCTGCATACATTTTCTTTTTTGCATTGTGTAGAACAAACTAAACTCTACAAACATTTCCACGGACCGTCTGTTATTACGATATACGGCATCAATGACCTTTGTGACAGTAGACATGAATATATTATGACGTCTCCCTATGTTATTGAGACCCGGTACATGAAACAACTGTACTGAAGTTTCATATGGAGAAAATTACAAAGTTATTTCAAGCGTGATATATTATCGATATCGTGGAGAAATGGTAGACATTTTGTGGAGTTCGGTTTGTTCTACACGCTGCAAAAAAAGGAAATTTATGCAGAGTAAGTTAACTATATTGATTTTTGACAAGCTCCAAAGTAGACGACTAATTAAAATAGACAGAGTTAAAGCTCAAGATTGAACACCCAAGGAAGTTTATTGTATTGTCTGGGTAAAAACAGCAAGATCCCAAACAATCTGATTAAAACTCAGACTTAATAACCGCTCCTCCATCAGACATAATCAAGCGACATGTCCGATGGAGGAGCGGTTAAATTTTAAGTCAGTAATAATCAGATTGCATCCCAAAGTAAATAGTTTTTAGGACCGCCTAAATTCTTCATATATATTATCTTCCGTACAATAAATTCGTAAATTATATTAATCGTTCGATTCTTTGTAAAGTGAACATACTTATCTAGTGTCCATTGTAGCAATACCAGGGGTCCTGAAATGTCAATAGTGCAAAGAAATAAACCGGGTCAGATTTGATAACACCGTAACCCAT
>JAVTVY010047626.1:0-22866 GCA_036873755.1 Hanleya hanleyi | reverse complement strand
CTCTATTGATCCATCGTCTCATCGTCGTCCTTCTTCGCATAATCCTTAACACACAGTCGAGCGGAAGAAGGCCACCTCCAAGTAATCTCCATAATATCAACGTTTAAAACAAATGGCGCCATGAAATCCTTCGGTGTGAATACGACCTTGGTGGCCCTGGTCTCTTCGCAATATAGTCGAGTGAATATTTGATTTGTATCAGTATACCAGAATAAATGACATCTATACCAGAATAATTAGCATCTATATAAATGATAAACAAACTTTGTTTCTCCTTTTTGCTTAGTTCTGACCAGCGTAGTATATTTTCGACTATCAGAACATACCCGAAAAACAATTGTCTGTAAAGTTATACAATGACAAGATGATAAGATTGATGATATATGCTTGAATTTTCCATATATATCAGTTGTGGTAAGTATAGGCTTGAAAACTAACATTATCCTTTTCTTTTTTTTCTTTTTTTTTCAGTAAGTCCTGGACAAGCCACTGGGCATTTATTCAGCTATGAAACAGTGCCATGGTTTGTTACAAAGACACCCGTACAGTGCCCACATAGCCAGGGCTTACCGGGTTTTGGATAATACTAATAGTGATACATAACATCATATACATAACATAAATAATGTAGACACGATTATATGATACGTTAATGTGCGAATGTAATATAGAAGGACCACTGTGAACTGTTTGATTCGTATCTACAAGTGAAACAGAAGAAAAATTAACCTTCTGAAGCATACCCACAGTGATCCACAACGTATCATCAGGTCATTTGTTCACTTCGGCTGAATGAGATTTTGACTATGGAGGTTTTATTATTATATTTTTTTTTCATAAAATGTTTTCCCCACTCTTTGGCCGAAAAAGGACGAAAGTCCATAGAGAGGGTTTTTAAAACTTCTCCCTTTACTTGGTTAAAGCCAATAACAAGAATTTGTACGAAAAACGATTGCCACCTCCGACCCCTTCTCCATCCTCCCGGACAAAAAGTCCAAGAGGATAGAAGAGGTTGAAGTGACTCATAATATAGCCTTCAGATTAGTCAGTCCTCCAGATAATTATAGAGGAGCAAATATATTTGTATTCCGAAACATGGTGGATCCTGCGGGAAATTCACTATCAGAGGTAATATATAGTGCGAAATACTCTTTCTATAACGGTACAAGAAACCCTTTTCTGTTACTTCTATCCACGGTGCGTTTGCCTGTTGTTGTTGTTTTACCACCACTCATGTTTACTGACATGCATAAATAAAATTAAACAAATATGTTTGCCAGGGGGCTCCATTTCTTAACGAAGCCCTTTTCTAATTCATCACTACTTGACAAACTTTTCTCAATATCTCTCACTTTGTATATATATTGCTTCGCTCTCTCGAAGGCAGGAAGAGTCCCCCAGAATCTACAATTGTATATATGTTTCTTTGCCAGCAATATAAGATGTTTCAACAGGACACCGTCCGTCGGTGTACTAAGAATGACCTGTTGGATTGACAGTGCAGAGGGAAATATATTGTGTATCTGGAGCCAGTTTTCAAACTGTTGCCACAGTTTCTGGCTATGACAACAGAACCAGAACAAATGAATTATTGTTTCCGTTTCTTGGCCACAAAAACTGCATTTATCGGATTCCACTTTACCCCAACGCATTAACTTTTGATTCGTAACAATAATTCTATGTGTTATTTGGAATTGAAAGAATTGCAAACTAGACTGTGGGGTAACATCGAATGCGTTTTTGTATACTTTGGTCCAGTCTTGGTGATTTAAGCCCAGCTCCAAAATCCATTTATTTTCTGTATCAACTGGTTTCACTTTTATATTTCTCAATAGATGCTTATAGATAAATTTTAAGGATTTTTGGTTAGTAATCTTATTTAACATACCATCCGGCTATTGAAGTTTACCCCCGTCAATCTGTTTTAGCCTCGTTTTCGTTTCGGCGGAAATGTTGTGAATAATGGCATAATATAAAATAAAATCTTTCTTTGCAGCATCAAATTTTTGTCTGACTTGATCAAAAGTTAAAAACAAACCGTAATCTCCAACTAGGTCAGTTAATTGGTACGCAATTATCCTTGCGTTGAATATACGAAACACGATTCTCGGATGTTTCTCTTGCTGTCAGGAAAGTATCTCGAGTTCGTAAGTGTTTGTTTTATACATATACCAACGCAATGCTGAAGGATTTTGTACAAGCAGGTATTTGCCGACCGTCAGCCCTCGGTGGTCGAGTGATCTAAGGCGCTTCGCTGGTGACCGCTAGCCTCACACCGCTGAACCGATACGGGTTCGAGCTCAGCTGGTCCATGTGTGGAAGTTTGTCAGTTACTTGCCGACGGGCGATGTTTCTCTCCGGGTACTCCGGCTTAGGGCAATAAAAATGTCATACTAGTATGCACTTATTGCAAAGTTACCTACCTCATACGAAGGACGACAATAAAATGTCCGTTTTTGACGGCAAAGATAAATTATCCGGTGTCAGCATATATTAATATTTCACGGCAATATCATCATGTGGGGACCGCGAACAAATACAGTATTGATGGTTATTCCTTTGAGTTGGTGGTAACAACAGGAAACATGTGAACATCGGGGATATGCCGCGAGCATGGATGAGCAAATTAACTGTTGTTGATGATCTTTTGCATTTCATCAACAAGTCGATTAATTACAGCGATATACCAGGTGATGAGTTTGAGACTTTGGTAATCATAGATTATCTGAAGTCGAAGATATCTACTGGGCGCAATGATGAGTTAGTGTCTTTCGAGGTCGACATGATTTTTGAAAATCCCCGCTTGCGATGAAATTCTTACATAACGATTGGGGGAGAAAGTTATTGCGGGTATGTCTGTGGACCTGCCAAATGAGCAAGATGATCTTTGCACATTCTTGAAAACCCATATGAATTCCTGTCATCAGATAAGAATTGGATAACCGGTGAAATTAAGCATGAGATGAGAATTCGTCACAAACTATACAAACGTTCCCGGAAATATGGTTGCCAAAATGATATAAATATTTTCAAAATACAACGAAATAAAGTTAGTGAAATTAGCTAAAGAAAACTATAAGCTAAAACATACCGAAAAAATATAATCGGGAAACGTTGGAGATAAATATTGGTGGAAACTATGCAATAGTTTATGAAGGACTGTAATTCCAGTTTGTGCCAGTTTCTCCATCTGTTACGATCACCTACGAATACGACCCACAAGCGAAAGCTACGATGTTGAACGATTATTTTTCCAAAATGTGTTATGTTGACGACTCAAATGCTAATTTTCCTTTACCTATCCCACATACAGGACCCCAGTTAACACATTTTACTGTCACTATGAATGATGTACCTCCCATTTTATCAAATCTATTGGACCAGACGGAATTAGTCCAAGACTTCTTCTCGAAGGGAAGGACGTTCTTGCTCCGATATTTGTTAGGTTTTTTAATTATTCTCTCCAGAAAGCCATATTTCCTTCTTCGTGGAAATTGGCCAATGTTACGCCAATTTCTAAGAAAGGTAACAAAAATTACATTGTTACTTATAGACCGATTTCTTTACTCAGTTGTCTAAGTAAAGTATCGGAAAAAGTTGTATTCAAACACGTATTCAATTTCCTACACGAGAAAACATCACCGAATCAACATGTCTTTTTACCGTCTAAATCAACTGTTACACAACTTCTAGATATTTATTTCGACATTGTTAATGCATTGGGCAAAGGTAAAGAAGTATTCTTATTTTTTTATATATAAAAAGCGTTTGATAAAGTTTGACATAACGGATTACTGACTAAATTAGAGAAACTAGGGATAAATGGAAAATTGCTTCGATGGTTTGTTGATTATCTAGACGAGCGTTATCAGCGAGTCGTCATAAATGGTCGTGAATCTTTGCCACAAAGAACATTTTCGGGTGTGCCTCAGGGTTCGGTTCTTGGTCCACTTTTATTCTTTCTTTATACAATTGACCTCTCAGAGGGCATCATCAGTAACATCCGTTTATTTGCTGATGACACATGTTTGTATGTGATATCGGAGAATATTAAAAACCTAAGTGTCAGAACTGAATTAGATTTAGACCAGAATCGTTTCGAGGAATGGGCAAAGATGTGGTTAGTTGAATTCAACGCCACCAAAACTAGATCGCTGTTGGTATCCAGACGACGATCTCCTTCGACCATGCAATCTAACTGTAACAATATCGTTATTGAATCATCTGACTCTCATAAACATCTTGGGCTGACTTTTAGTAAAGATGGTACGTGGAAAGACCATATGGAAAATATTCTTGCAGAAGGTCAAAAGAAACTATCTATTTTTGAAAGTCTTAAATACATGCTGGATAGACAATGACTTGCGATAATGTACAAAAGGCCCTGTTTCGAGTATAGTTTGGGACAACCTTACCCAACTAAACATTGACAGACTTGAATCAGTTCAAAAAGAATCTCTACGCGTCATAACTGGACTAACAAGGAGTGCCCCGGATTATCTTCTCTATGAAGAATCTGGATTTCATTCACTATCAAAGCGCCGCCTGATTCATAAATTGTCATTTCTTCATAAAATACTCAACGACTCGTCAAATAGGCTTCCATCAATATCAAGTGCTCGAAATCCGTATCCCTCGAGATATTCTTCTAATGCAACTTCCTATCTTTGCAGAATAGAATTCTTCAAGAAATCCTTCTTCCCAGCTACCGTACGACTCTGGAATACTCTTCCTGAAAATATCAAACTGAAACTGCCCACCCTTTACAAACTAAATATCCCACCAGTTTGGTATTATGTTGGTAATACACCCATGAACATTATATTGTGTCGTCTACGTAATGGTTGTAGTTCATTGAACGGCGATTTATTTAATAATTTTATATCAGATTCTCCATCATGTTTGTGCGGCTATTACGACCAAAGGTCCAATTTCTTAGCGTTCATACAAAAAATGACAAACGAAATCAGGGCGGCTGGATTCAACAGCGATCTAACGGCATCTGTCTTACTATATGGGACAAATAACGCCCTAATTGAAGTAAATTTACATAGTCTATATTTATGTTCTGGAAAGTAAAAGATTTACAAAGACCTGATTTCCATTACATAGTTCCCACCTACGTTATAAATGTTATTTTCACAATTCACTCCCTGAAATGTTTTCCCAGATAATTCCCTAGAACGACTGTATACCACCTTCGTCCGCTAATCATGTACATTTCGCACATTCAAATTGCGCACCATTTTTGTAATGTCGCCCGCATTTTGCTGTAAATCTTCATTATGTAATTTCATTTCTTTTCATGTTTTATCTAATGAATGGGGGACACACAATAAGCTCTGCTTAATGTCAATCCCAAAGATTCCAAAATAAAGTTTACATAAAAGAAAATCCTGTCATCTACTCTCTTGTGAGGAAAATTTCAATTGAATTGTACATGTCTCTTCAGTTCGACATCATTTTATGTACAGATAGAATTATAACACATATAAGGGAAGTGGGAAGAGGTGCCGACATAATGACAGAGCCACATGACTTCACAGTAGGCTGTTACTTGCAAGAATATCTTGCAACAGAAATGACCTAGAACTAAATTGTTTCTGTAATAAGATGAATATTTGTTGTTACAGATGTTGGTTAATTCTGTAACAGGAAAGGCATCAGAGCCGCTATTCAGTAGGTGACCGCCCACAAGAATGATCTCGTCATTAACTCAAAAATTCTTCCATATCGGAGTATCAGCCACCAAGGCCTCAGCTGAAAAGTTGAATTAACACAAGCTATATGGTGTCTAAAAGTGGTGGTCATGCTGGAGATCTACATTACGTCATTTGTCTGGCGCTTAGCTTTGGTACCATGGAGATTGATTGGAATTGGTGCCCACTCTTTGTCAGTTAAGATTATGCAATATCTGGAGTGATTAAAAGATTTGGCTCAGTAAAACGTTGTCTTCTTAAAAACCACCATCTGACACGATATAGACTATATATACTAACACGAGTGAATAGACACGAACTTGGTCAAGAGATGCTTCAGCGTTTGTTGTTCATGACCTGTATTGGATAACCTACCAATTATTGTTCCAGTGCATGAATGTGTATATTAGGAGTGTATGATATAGCAGGTCGTAATTTGTTCCGCTACGCTCACATGTGTTATCCTACACAACAATACGTATCGTCGTTATTGTTTTTCATAATTGGAATATATTAACTGCACCGTCGTAAAGAATACGGAGTTCCCCTGAAAGATAAAAAGAATATATTACTCGCTTTCCGTATTTATCACTTGACCTTTCTTTTGATGCAAAAAATGAAATTCAAACTACTTCGAAAAATGGTCCTCTCAAGAGCTCTGTTACACGAGAATCCGTTTATTTCTCGACAACTTAGACTAGACTAGAATTTATCATGCTAGCCAGGGTATATACGTGTCTCTGTTGACCGCTTCTATCTTGCAGCAAACTAGCCTATGTTTATGTATACTATGATTATCTTTTTGAATTTGGTGCTAATACTGTTATATGGAATAGGTCTTTGGATTATGGACGACGGCTGAATTATGAATGACAGACTAGACGCTTGTAATCTAAGTTTTAGATTTGTCCTACATGGTTTTGGAAATATTGAACTCCAAGGCTATAACTTGATTATTTGATTTTGAACATTACACACAAGATATAAAAATCTGAGATATGGATTTTCAGTTGAAGTTGTCTTCATGATCAGATGATTTATTCTGAAGTGACAATAAGTTGAACAGTCTGTGAGATATACACAGTTCCAAAGAAAACTGTTTGCCATGGATCTTATTTTACTCTTTTCTAAATTGTCTTTTGAATGTTTTATCTACAATAATCAGAATCATTTTTTTGCAACCATGAATATATGCCTAGTGAATATCCTTATTGCTGCAGAGAGACAATGTTAGTGTACAAAATGACAATCACCGGATCTCAATGTCCTAAACTTTCTGACTATAACGTTCTTCAAAAAAGGTTATCATATTTTAAACCATTTTCTATAGCAAACCCATACAGCATATTTTTTATCCATGTGGTGTTCAAATCCTTCCCTGCTACTGATAAGCCCACATTAACCGATAACTCCGTACAGAGATTTCCTGCGGATAGACATTTACGGGGGTGCAGATGCGTCTGTTATCATTCACAGCTCAGCAATCATACCCTTACCTTTAAATAAACCGATGCATGTATACTGGGTCTGGGATATCTAAAACAGTAACGAATTTGGTGCTAATATATACTGTTATATGGAAAATGGAATAGGTCTTTGGATTATGGACGCGGCTATTCTCTAATGGACGACGGCTGGATTATGAATGACGGACTAGACGCTTGTAACAAAAGAAAGGTCGGAAATATGGCTAGTTTCATTCAGTTACTGGAATTGGTGTACGACCTCTTACGGTAGAATAATTACGTCTGTTCAGGGATAGAAATACGGACAAGCGTTCTGTTTTATATAAGTGTTTGGGGAAGCTCTGGCGAATCTTTCAGTGCTGCTAATTCGCACCTACTTCAAA
Source organism: Hanleya hanleyi (assembly GCA_036873755.1). NCBI lineage: Eukaryota > Metazoa > Mollusca > Polyplacophora > Lepidopleurida > Hanleyidae > Hanleya > Hanleya hanleyi. The sequence continues at coordinate 15,318 of JAVTVY010047626.1, read as the reverse complement.
GCATCGATCAGAGCCGTCGCCTTCCATTCAAGTTCTCATACTCAAACAGATTTGGGGTGATAAATATTGTGTGAGCTCTTGAACGACGTACCTCTTGTTGATGAAGAGAGGTAAGGATATATAGATTAAATTTGATCAGATTTTCAATTTTAATTTGGTCGATCCAATTATCTAGATTCTTTCTGATGATCAAGAAAAAAGCTTAAAAGAAAAAAAGAAAAAAGCTTAAAAGCTTAAGATAACTGAATTACGATTGCAGAATATTATATAGTTAATGCAGATTGGAGTAGGTACGTTTACATACGCGAAAATCCTGTAGCAGTTACGTTACTTTACGTTAATTCTGCGAACAAAAATTTTAATATGGATTTTTAATATATCTAATCTATGAAACATTGAACCAAAATGAATCTGATGTTTAATTTCACTATTTCCGCCGTGAAACTGCATCGCAATATTTCTTAGGTTCAAGGTGTCACACGGTAGATATATTAAAAATCGAACCTTCACCGTCCATATCAGTTATCTCCAATGATACTAATAAGTCCCCGCTCCGTCCCGTAACACACAGTCTTCTACAATATTGGAATGATCAGTATACCAATTTGTGTTATTACCAAACTTTGGCTAAGACATGCTTTTATTTCTTTTCTCCGCATGGTTCTATATATTTCGAATATCATGCACTGTGTAGTCGGCCTTTTTCATCAATCTTTTATTGTTGCGTTTATTTGTCCCCGAGGCTTGCACTCTGTGCAAATCATTGTTATTGTAGTTTTGTGACTTGTAAACATGGTGGAGAATGAAGTGCTTGGTCGGCGTCGGACTTCACAGGTATTTGTTCTGAATACGAACTTGCATTCAATAAATTCTCCCTCGTTTGAACCGTTTTTACCATTTTGCGGTCAAATAATTCCATCATTTTCTAACAGACGACTTGAAAGGGCTGTTACATTATAGATATATTTGTATTATAGATCAATATTTGTATCTAATATCGCTCAAGCCGGTGCTAGGGGCCGTGCGGTTATGTCAATTCAATATGTCCACATGAATATCTACAATCAAAGCGTGGCTGAGATACAAATTATCACAGGGATCACTTTCGGTTTTTGTGATGTTGTGAATTATCCAGTCAGTATATTCTTTTGTGGGGTCATATGACTTCTTGTCAGCACGCCGGCATCGTTTTCGACGACCCCTTTTAATGCTGCGTTTAATATGACATATGCCCATAAACATGGCCTCTACAATATTCACTGTAGGAACCATCAAAGGAAAATATTCAGTATACATTAACTCAAGTATGGCATCCGCGGGAATTCAGGAATTACGACCACCATTAATATCATTATTGGAGCTAGAGGAACGGGAATAAGACTTCTTCATGATTGACAAAACGGAACCACTAGCCCATGTTTATGTATATCATGATTGTTGTTGTGTTTTGATTTGGTGCTAATAATGTTATGTGAGGAATAGATCTTTGGCTTATAGTCTCGAAAATTCGTTAATTTCTTATACTTCATTAAAAAAAACGAGCCTTACCTCTCCTCTCCAACATACATCACATGCATAGGAACGATAATAAAATAAATAATAGCATTGTACAATATTTAAAGTGACAGAGCAATGTTTCAGACCTTCAATTATATAGTTTGAAACAGCTAATAACTGTTTTCCATTCTTCTGATTCAGTATCGCATTTAATTTACGAATTGTTGGCCACGAACACAAATAATGATTAAAATATTTTCTCCTCAAATCCGTATACAGTGGACAACGTAGCATAAAGTGGTATTCATCTTCCATAATATTTGCCTGACACAACTTACATATTCTTTCCGACTTAGGAATATTACCATATCTCCCCTTTTCTACCTTTAAACCATGATATCCGCATCTAAACCTGCAAAATGTTTTAACTGCCTTGGTACTAATAGTTATAGATTTTTCTATATAATCGACCATTCCAAAATCTATTTAATTCTGACATATGTATGAAACCGACTAGATTGATACAGATTTGCTTACAAATGTTGTATAAAACAATCTTTGTTGGTAATTAAACAAAACACTACGAGACGAGGGATTGTCAGCATTCAACAAATAACCATATCCATGTGATTCCATTAACTGTCGCGGATGGATTATCACTGAATATTGAATGACGGACAAGACGCTTATATTTTTTCCAATGTCGTATTATTATCACACACCGGATGTAGGACATAGACTAAGATCTATCAGTTAATGTAAACTCCAGTCCGCTTACTGTCCTTCTAAATATCCCTTGTTCCCTTATTATACAGTCCAATGATACATGCATGCCGCATTTTTCGCTCGCCACATCCCTGAAAGTATATATAATCAACAAAACACATTATCTTAGTATATTCTCCACATCTCACACCAAACAGTTATGATAGTTTGATATCGAATGCTCTACCTTGTCGTACATATTTTCTGTTCTTTCGATTGGCATATGCCAGCGGTGAACACGTAAAACGAGTTATCCGTGTATATGATGTCGTATTCGACGCTGAAGGCATGAATAAACTTATGTGTTTATCAGTTTCTTCTTTGTTTTTCCACTTCGTCTTCTTTTCCCCACTTTTCTTTTCCGTCGGATAACTTTTGAACGCTTTTGTCAATCATTTTCAAATTTGTAGTGCATATTGGTCCTGTCTAGGGAAAGACACCCTTGTTTTTCAGCGCTGTCCGAAACTGGGAACTGGGTTTGTATCTACAAATCCCCTTATATTAAAATTCCAGGTCACTGTTGGAGGTCAAAATAGTGACTGGCCTTTGACTCAATGTGTGATCTCTGAATCTATTTGCATTCAAAGTACATTCAGTTCATGGTTTACAGCCATGCCATTCAATTGTGTACAGTATGGTGATATTAGGTCCTGGAACATGTACATGTATATACATTTCTCTCACAAATGAATTAAACAGATACAGTGGCCTTGCAGATTTTAAAGCCACTGACATAGATACATTAATTTAACATCTTAGTGCCAAATCCAGGAGGTACAGGTAACAAGACAATGTGATTTTTTTGTGCTGCTCCATGGACAATAATTCCTGAAAAACTGAACAGATTTTTATCGATTTAGTTTGAATTTCGTGTGATCTTAAATGAAGGACACCATTTCCTTGAATTTTCCTATCAAATCATTCTCCACATCATATTAGTCACCCTAAAGCTTTTCCACGAACCATATTTCATTTCAGAAATATAATATGAAATAACTACCGAACTCCGCTATCAAATCATTCTATTCCACATCATACGATTTACCACAAAGCTTTTTCACGAATCATATTTTATTTCAGAAATATAATATGAAATAACCCGCAGTACCGAACTTCTGTTAGTTTTGAAATTCATGTCGCCTTAAATGAAGGACACCATTTTCTTTTGCTATCAGTTGTATTCCACATCATATGGTTTATCCTAAAGCTATTGCATGAACCATATTTGTGTCCACACATTTAACTTACTATATTACTTGAAACTGAGTCTCTAAAGTTTGGGTGCACAGTGTGCATATGACTTAAAGTTTACTTAAAAGTTGTAGCTTTAGCGGCAGAAAGCTCGATATAGAGATCTTAATGATGTCAAACTTTCTTCCCTATCTCCGGAACGACAAAAATGGAGAGCGGAAACTCCGTGATTTTGCAGTTTATCATTCATGGCGGTCATTTATGGTTCCTGAAAAGTTATGTTTTCGTCATTTTTCTTCAAAATTCCTGCTTTTCTGTGAGGAAAGGTGGGCAAAAGCTATTTCATTTCACATCAGACTATTATTTACTAATTTATCTTCCAGTTTTTGTGAAGAAATTACTTAAATGAAAAAATTGAAAAATTCTAACCGAAAAATCGACCAAAATATCTTTTTTGGAAGTGACGTCATCAAATCGGCCGTCTTGGATTTTTTTAGGTCTTCTGAGTTTATGTTGGGAAGTTTCAGCCTCCTAGCTCAAATGGTAAGAAAAATAATTAGGGTGGGCGGAAATGACCCCTCCCTAGGCCAGGATCAGGTCAGATAGGGTTAAATATATCACAAATTGTTGGGCTGTAAATACCCTGCATATTTTATGACCCTCAAAATAACGTTTTTTTTATGTTAATTTGTCATCTCTACTTGCAACAATGACCGATAAGTGTGCACATGAAATACTCGGAACAGTCATTCGAAGTGACGAGAATATGATCTGCATAATCCAATCCGGCGTTACAGACCGTTTAAATAACATGTGTTTTACATATTCATGGTGTTCAAATGAACCATCCCAATCCCAGCCTGTGACACCTACTCTAGAAAAACGACTTGGAAATTCATTTGGACAAAGAATACCGGTCAGTGATTAGGATTTTATGCCTTGGTGACATTATTGAAAATTGTTGAGAGCTCTATTGTAGAAAATAATCTTGTTTTTACGTCATACATATTTTGGAAATAGTGCCAACTGTCATATGGAATAGGTTTTTCGGCTACTGACGCGGAAATTCTTTTATGGACAATGGCTGAATACTGAATGTCGGATCCAACTATTGGAAATATTTTCTTGTCTGTAGTTTGATATCTTGTATGCAATTTCTTATGAAAGTCAAATAGACCACTTTAGTTATATGAACAGGAACAGGAATTTCCTGAGTATAGACAAGAATAGAGAATTGAGAAATTGAGGAAGGGAGAGCCCGTCTGCTAGAAATCCATTTACCATTCACAGTTCACCTATTAACCCATCCATGAAGGAGCTTCACAATAGCTGGAAAACAATCTGGGTAATGCGAACAAGGGTGAGAAATGAGGGTTAGTTTGATCCAATCTCTTTATGGAAATGGTGTACGACATAGATTAACCACGTCTGTTCTGGTATACAAATACGGTCAATCGTTCTACAGTGTTTGGAGAAGCTATGGTAAATATTCCCTGGCTCCCAATTCGCACTTAATTCAAATCATTGATTCGAACCGACGCCTCCCACATAAGATATCAGTCCCGCAGTACATTTGAAGGGATAACTATTGTGTATGTGTACGTGACTTCTGGACCAACGTCTCGCTGCAATTACATGGGTTACAGAGCAACACAATATCCTGATATACAGATGGAATTATAGGGAAAATTGCAAAAGACATCCACTACCCACAAATAAAACCTATCTGCTGATCATCACGCTTTTTTGTGTGAATTTTTCGAAAGACGAATTTATGCCGAAATTAAAGTCAGTCGAATAACCATAAGTTGTATTCAAAGTTATAACAATTATCGAACCAACAGATGGTATAAAGAGTCTCGATAATGGAACAATGTAAATCGAGGAGAGCGAGAGAGAGAGAATTAAGGTTTAACGTCGTGTTCAGCAATATTTCAACTATGTAGCGACGATCAAACAAAATTCTGATTATTCCAACAAAAATGAGTCAACAACCCAGCAATCCAGAATTTATCAACATAACACACCAGAAACATGTACATACATTAAACCCGATTTCTTTCAAATAACCTAAAATACAGTCTTCTTTTAAAATAAAAAGATCTACTAAAGTAGCTAGCTGCTTGATAAAAAGAATCTCTTACAATCTTGAAATCTATAGAGTCGACCAGAATATGTTTCACTGTGAGATGTTCATGGCATGGAATACAGCTTGGGACTCGATCTTCTTTTGGTAAATGTTCATGAGTTAATCGGGTATGGCCGATTTTACATCGAAACGATCGAAACGTTTCTGATTAATCAGATGAGTATATCCTACAGTTTTTTTAACTCATGAAGTTTGTTATTATCCACACCATCCCAAAAAGATTGAAACAGCTTTATCACATAAGCGCAGATAGAGGGACTGAACTCGCTATATGGGATTCCAACAGGATCAACCTCATTATCTAGGGCTGCCTTAGCCATTTTATCAGCTTCAGTATTTCACTTGATGTAGACCGAGGATATACAGTTGTTGTGATAACTGGCAATGTAGACACAAGACAAATCATCACCTGTCATTGTACTGTCCAAAACGTCTCGTTCGTCACTGGAATGATAACAGTTTCGTAACTTATATTTACAGTGAAACCTTTATGAAACATTATACAATTATGTGATTCCAATGAGGTGAATACGATGTGTTATGGACCAGAGAAAACCAATATTCACAGAGGTCGAAGGCCGAGGTGAATATTGATTTTCTCTGGTCCATAACACATCGTATTTACCGAATTGGAATCACATAATTGTTTTATTATATGAAACAATCGAAATACGTTTGAATTTGCATTGGCTGGATGAAATATATATGGGAAAGATGATTATTCTGAACTTTTTCATTAGATATATCTCCCCATCACGCATGTTGGAACGGGACGTCAGCCGCACAACGGGTGTTCGAAATGACGTCATTCGTGCCACCGGCTTCGACAGTGACGTCAACAAAAGTTATATTCACCCGTCGGTGAATATAACATTCTGGCAGGTGAATATAGCTTTTTGTGAGATATCACATGACCGCCAATGGACCAGTCACACGGGATATTCGCCACCAGTCATATAATAAACTCGTTTATTCGTGCGTTTTCACTGGTATACGATATCGATCTGGACTGGACTGGTCTAAAATAGTTGCTAGCAAGGATAAATACAAGGTTCACTCACTATTGTTCTCAGCTAAAAACTTTTTTTAGGACGCCGATGCTCTCATCGCCGTCAATATTCAAATATTCCTATACATTTACCAGATAGTCGAGTGGGAGATCACTTTCAATTAATCCACATGCCACATGCTTAGAATTATCCGTATCCATGTATCAGAATAAATGACATGCATAACAAAACTTCGCCTTTGTACTTTGCTATGGTGAGATTCGTTTATTTTGTTCTGATCAGCATAGTTTTATTTTCACTTTTTTAATATTAGCAGAAACAATTCACGCGAGAATTGCATAGAATGACCACATAATAAGACTGAAGAGCAATGATTGAAACTTTCATAAATATCTGGTTCACTGCAGTGTTAACGTCGGGATATGACACTTGCATTATAAGCAGGTAGCAAGAAGCTTAAATATTTAAGTTTTCGTATGTTTTACAATTTAGGAAATCATCTCTAGTTCCTTAGTATTTTTGGAAACATGTTGATACTGAATACTAAAGGATTTCGTACGGACATGTATTTGACGACCTTTAACAATCAACATTGACAATCAAGATTATTACAGATTTATCTACACATGCAAAGGGCAAAAATACAATATAATTGATCTGGTGTCGGCAGGTATTAATATTTTACGACAACACCATCATGTGGAGACTTCGGACAAATACAATATTGATAGCTATTCCTTTGAGTTGCTGACTGATAACAGGAAACGTATGACCATCAGTGATAGGCCTCGAACATCGATCAACGATTCAGATCTGACCGAGTTAGGACTACCGAATTATGGTATTCTATTAAATGTTGTTCCATTACAGATATATATCATGTGGTCGGTAAGAAGAGAACCGATGTTTTGTTGGAACTGCTGGATGAGCATCTACACTTGTTATAATTTTGCATGCTAGTATTTTATAGTGTATGTTGCGCAGTACCTAGCGTTGTATGGGAGTCTATTACTGGACCTCTTGTCTGTTGGCGCCTTCAATGAATAAATTTATTAATAAATAAATAAGTTAATATTTGCAAATTTTTCATTCCCATATTGACGTCTTTTCGTCTACTCTCCTTCTAAGTCAGTTTATATGGGGAAGTGCATGCGTCTTCAGTTCTACGTCATTTTAAATAGCTCATTCAGAAAGTCGACGTAAGTTATCTAGAAACAAGATACTTTTTGGAATATGATGAAGATTTGCGGGTTATCGGTATAGTTCCCGATTTGTAACGGTTATAATACCGTTTTCAGAGCTGGTATTCAGCAGGCGATCACCCACAAGAATGATCTCGTTATTAATTCAAAGAATCTTCCATAACCGGTATCGGACTAACAACCTCCCAACCCGATCAGGATTCAAATGAAAATTTGGAACACCACAAGCTAGTTTCCTGCCAAAGAGCGAAGAGGTGAAAAGGTGATATACAAGCAAAAGATCTTGAATCGCTCCTGAACAACTACCGTCTAAAGCAATCAATATCCTAACACGAGTGAAAAGACATGAACTAAAGGCTTACTGTATGTACGTCATAAAATACCTTGGATACACTACGAGTTATTGTTCGCGAACACGAATGTGTATTTCGGTTAATATGATAGCAGGTCGTGATTTGTTGGTTACGCCCACATGTGTTATTCCGTACAACAGTACGTGTTGCTTTTATGAACCACACATTCAGTTCCCCTATATACCTACTTGACATGATCATTCTTCGGCTTTCATTGAGAACTTGCGATTAGACATGTAGTTCAGATAAATAGAGTATTCCATAATGATATTTTGCTGACAGTGTATGTTCATACGCGGTTCAAAGTAGTGAAAGTTGTACTCTAGTTACATGCACATCGAACCTGTTTTAGATTGATTGAGAATCAGCTCTTGTTTCAAATAAACACTATGTCAATTATTCAGGCGTTTTCATTTGTTCCAAGAAGATATAATATTTTCGACTATGATTCATCTCTCCTTCGAGGGTCAACTCGCTTCGTGTTCTTTAGCTCTCGTCAGGTTGTTTCAAGAAAAGAATTGAGTCAAGTCTGTCATATTCTAATATAATCCAAGTGCAGTACGTACCTATTCTGTGAAGTGCAACATTTGTGATAATCAGCTAGATAGAAGCTAACCTGAGTTAGTGGACAACAGAATTATCAAGGAGAATAGCTCTTAGAATAGCACAGCTGGTTCTATTCATAGTCCAATCATTCATAAAGCGGAAAATACATAGCACAATATGTATCCCAAGGGGAAGCACCAGCTTGGGTTGATGGTCTGGAAAAGGTGTGTCCAAGAAATCTTGGGAGATTCGCCGTAGCTCCTAAGGCTAAAGTATAAAATATAACGCTTGAGCCTATTTTTCTCTCACTTCAGATGTGATCAGTCTATTCAAAAGGGCAGTACGCCTTTCCAGAATGTCGACTTGAACTTCACATTTTCTGAACTGGTATTTTTACTGTTAAACGAAGATCGCCGTTGATATGAACAGATGTTTCTCTCATCGTGACCAAAGTTCTCCTGATTATTATGTATGAGCCAGAGTTGGCTGTAGTATTGTATTAATTTCTTACACGATTATGCACCTCGAGCAATGGCCGGAAATAAGAAGTCTGTGTTAGATAATGGCAATATAGCTGATGTCGACAGGTATAAAACCATCAGCCAGTTCACGGTCAATAATCCTTCACGGTTCGACCCTGACTCGACGACCATAAGAGAATAACATATTGTTGTTTCTTAGAATTGTTGGGTTAATGGGAGGAAACATACATGTATGCACATTAAGAATATGCTTCGAACATCAGTGAGCAAATTAGCTGTTGCAGATTTCTTGTGGTATCAAATATCTATTTAGTTCAGAGATTATCAGAAACGGCATTTCCGTCTTCCGTGATAATGGCAATTCATCCGGAGTTGAAAGATTTTAACCACATCCATGCATTGTTAATCTCTTATGATGAGGTCCTGATCTAATCATTTATCCTTCTGTGAGGCCAGTGGTCACGCGTGACTCACCAGGTTATTCTTATTTGATTTGAAGTGATTTTTGGTCTGGTGTTTCCGAACCGATATTGCGGAAGAAAATATCGAGCAAAATATCAATTTGAAGTAGCCATGCTAACGGAAAAGCAGCTGAAGGATTAGTGAGGATAAAACCCGTCTCATAAATAGTTGTCTTTGATAATGTTTGTGGCTTATATTGCGCCATTTGTCTCTTTTTAGGTTTTGGACCATGTGGGATAATTGAAATTAATGTAATTCCACTTCACGGGCTGGTAACTTTATGTAATTATCGCAAGTTGTAGATACATGTCAATATTTGTGAACACGAGATAGATTTAACTGTGTAAATATAATAAACTATCGAGGATAACTCCTGCGTCATGGTTTCAGTGTTTCAACTACAAATTTGGAAAGCAGAAAGGCATATCCTCGTTTGCTCAGTTCATCACACCAGAATTAACCTACAAGAAATGTTGATTCCACCAGTTAGAATCACTGTTTCCCTAGCATTACACACGTTCATGTGATGGATCTACACATTTTATTATAAATATAGGATCAGTTTATAAATCTGCATCGCATTTATTTTTTTTCCATTAAGTGGATTATCATATTTATTTGTGAATCCAGATTGTTGGACAGCAGACTGATGAACCACAAGTAGAATGGGTAGTTATTGGTAGCTCCTGTTACCTGTTGTCCACTCACATCTATATCAGGATCTTCTGTTAATTCGCCTCCAATTTATCCATAAATAAAAAGCTCTGGCAGAGAACGTGCCGATTTAGTCTCAAAACTTCTCCAGCTTCTTGTTCAGTTTGATAGCCTATATGGCAGACAGCCGACTTAGGTCGATGGTTTGAAGTGATGGTGCTATTCAAAGTCCTGGAAGATTCCTCAGATCTCCAAACACTTGAATAAAATAGAACGGTGATCATCCCCACTACTATTCCTCAGCACACCTGATCAATTTACCGTAACACTTCATACGCTATTTTTAGAAAGTAATTAAATCAAACCGTTCCCATTTCCGACCCTTGCTTCTGCTACGCAGAAATAGTTACCAGATTTTCGAATGTAACCTTGTAGTTCGTTCATCATTGATCGTGTATTATAGGTACTGATGGGATATTTGAGCCGTGAATGGCAGATAGATATCTGACGGACACGAATGTTTGCTTCTGTCTGCAAGACATCTATCTGCTCATTCATCAGTCATGTTGCTTCCAGTTTAGACCAAAACATAATGATATTTGCTGAAATGGTTTGTAAATCAGATACTACAGAAGACAAGAGACAAATATACCTGATGGGATTTTAGAAATCGATTGGCTGAAATTCAGTTGTTTATCTATTTTGGCGAACGAAAGAGAGATAATGTCTTCATTAAAGAATGCATTATTCGTATGGTTAACTCGTTCCGCAAACCGTTCCCCATTTTAAACCGTCTTAATTCCATAAACCAAAATCATTAATTTTGGTTTATGGTTCTGTTATTAACCGGCTTATGGATAACCTAACTGGTTCAGATTTGGGGAACCACAAGGGAAACAAACTTCGAATGTTCTAATTATCTTCATACTCAAATGAGACGTTGGACTCTTCTTGTTTGGATAAACTCCAGTCATCTTCTACTGTTTCAAGTGGGTGTCTCACTTCCAAAAATAAGATGCGTCTATTCTCTTTGTACAAGCGGAGCAGCATTTGTGGTTCTTGCGCAATATCCATTGGAAGGAAATCTAGATTATTGGACAATTGTAAAGTATAGCTATAAGGTAAATGTGGAATTATTATAGGTACTAGTAGCTCTTGTTAGCTCGTCTATCTTTGCAAGTGCACATGGGAATCTCTGTAGATGGCCAAACACAGAGAAATTAAAAAAATATATTAAAAATCTATCCCTTACAACCTATATGGGAGGCGCTGTCGTGTGTCGATGGTGTACGACTTGGAATCTTTGAAAATAGGCGTATATATGTGTCAACCCGTTCTGTTCCTCAGTAAGACTATTCTGTGAAGTCATGTGACGCAGTCAGTATGTCGGCACCTCTTCCCACTACCCTTATATGTGTTGTAATTCCACCGTTACAGTTTCTAGAAAGTAGTCAAAAAGTTGTTAAATCATGTTAGCCGATATCTCCTACATAGGTAGTTAAGTCGTCTTAGCCCACATCTCCGACATTAGTAGTTCAGTCTTGTTGATTCACATCTCAGACATCAGTAGTTATCTCATGTTAGCCCACTTCTCGGACATCAGTAGTTAATTTAGATTGGTCCACATCTCCGACATAGGTAGTTAAGCCATGTTAGCCCACACCTCCGGCATCAGTAGTTAAGTCATGTTAGCTCACATCTCGGACATCCAACTTTGTGGCTCATGCGATTCAACGATCTGTTTTTTCGGATGAAATAGATTTCTGGCATGCATGTTTCTTTCTAAACAAGGTGTCGTTAGGACATCCTTGTTCTCACTTAACAGTCTAGAAGCAGACTCGAACATCACATTAAATAAGTTATTATATATATCACGGGAAATTCTTCACAAGACATGAGAATTGGGAACAACGAAACCTAAGGTGACGAGAGTCCAAAATCGATTGAATTATTGTAGATCCGCTGTCATCTAAATTAATTATGTAGATCTGAACGATAAATGTAAGCGTCATTTCTGACATTCAGTAACCAGTCGTCGCTCATTAAAACTATCTGCGTCCACAATCGAAAGGCTATTTTCATAAGACAATATAGCACCTAATTCCAAGCAGGCAAAACATATCTATATAAACAGAGGGATTCCTTCCGATCAATAGTTTGCAATGATGCCGGCAAGACATCATGATTTTCCTATCGCTAAACCCAATATTTCTTTACCCTAGTGATACAGTCTTTCTCACAGAATTTAGTTTCGACCTCAAGTCGGAATCACACTATACTCGTGCATCTTAGGCACGAATCTTGAACCCTGTGTAATTATGTGATTGAGTAATTTACTATTTCATATTTTTTAATTATGCTTGAGGAATTTATCGCATTTGTTTCATACATATAGTTGAGAACTGTATTTCAATTGTGGACACGGGTTTTCATGGACATCGTCGTCCCATACATTACCAATTGTTTCAATAACCGTCAACAGTCAGAATGCCAAGGTGTTTATTCTAGAGCTATCTATCACACGCGATGCCTGGAAATAAAATATCCATCTCTAATGGCACTGATCATTTATCTTGTGTCGATCGATATTAACTCACGAGGCGAATGGTTATGAATCCTTCGCGGCGATAGCCGGCATGACGTATGGACCTCTGACAAGTACAATATTTATCATTAGTTTCTTTGAGTTGCTGCTCTATTACAGCAAGGAACATCGGGGATATACCTGGAGCATCGATCAGCAAATTAGTTGTTCATGATTTTGATTGTCAGGTACTGAGTTTGAGTAGTTCGTAATTATAATTTATCCATACTCATAATGTTTTGTGGCACTACTACTTTCAAGAGATGGAATCCCTACCTAACGAATAGAGAAAAAGGACTAAAACAGTCAAAGTCAAAATACTTTTATTTAACCAGGATAGACCTTTCAGTGCAAGACTGATATCCAAACGGATAAACAATACAATGGGGTATACATAAACGGTAAAATGACATAAATACAAGCGTCTAGTTCGTCAGTCAATATTCAGCCGTCGTCCATTAATGAATAAACGCTAAGAAAAATAACAAAATCAAAGAATTATAGTCTGCTATAAGAGTATTATAAAATTATGTTCTCTTCCTAAAAATATCTCTCATTAAATGATTTTTAAAAATATTTAAACTGGCACTTATTCGGTCTAAATTGTTCCATATTTTAACACCTCTGAAATTAAAAGATCCCTGACCAGTTTGCAAATAAAATTTTGGAAAAGATAAAAGATTCTTGACAGCAGCTCTCTTTCGATACCCAGTATTTACAGATTGAAACAGATCAGTTAGATAGCCTGGGGCATTCTCATTCATATATTTGTACATTAAAATAGCACTATGATAATAAAATGTTTCAGACAAGTCAAGTCAATTAAGCTCATTAAAAACTGTGCAGTTGGAACTGTCATATGGTACTTTAAGTATTATTTTACCAGCTCTGTTCTGTAGCTTTTGAAGTTTATCTGGGTATGTTTTTGCACATGTACCATATACAATATCGCAATAATCTGAAATAGGCATGACTAAAACATTATATAGTTGACAACTGTACATCCATAAAGTATCGGACTCTCCGCAGTACCCCTAACCACTGCCTAATCGTTTCAGCAACCGATTCTAAATGAGACTTCCAAGAAAGGAATGGATCAAACATTACACCCGAGTACTCTTCAACTTTCTCAAGTTCTCATTACCTATTACTTATACATATGTGTGTCTTTAGCTTTATTTGCAGGACAGATGGAGTTTGTTCTTACAGAACCAGTTATCAGCACTTTGAAGACCATACGCAAGACATTTGGATATAACAGCAGATACTGATGACGGACACAAAGGCACAGCGTGATCAACATAAAATACTTCTTTCAATTTAGATACATTTTGTACGAGGTCGTTGATAAACCCTGAGGGACCCTGAGGGTCCCGAATTATCGGATATTTCCTTTTAACTGTTCAATGAGCAAATTTGTTTCTGCTCGTTAAATGTCTGGTCATTCACGTGCTTGCGAGAGTTTCACCTGAAACAGAACATGTTTTCGGTTCATTCATTCATTGCATATATTATTATCATTTAGGCTGTCGGTGTACTTGCAAAATGATATTGAAATGGCGTAGACCGTGGTTATGTCCAGGATAACATTTGCTTAACCAGTAACATCATTTGACAATGCGAAGTAGTCTCACAAACTAGGGCAGACAAAACTCGGGCAGACAATTGTTCTTTTGTGCAGCATGCAATGACTTACATTTGAATTCCAACCTGATATGTTGTACTGTATATGCGTATGACTCTTCAGTACCAGGGTGAAGAACAGCGAGATAAGCCTTGGCGGTCTGTAAGATATCGTGGATCTAGCCTGATGTTCAGGTTACATGTTACTCTAAAACCTACTGTTTCTAAGTTTATGTATATACAGGAAGTGATCAAACGATTTAGTCCAATAAATCTTGAAAGCAAGCATGTCTACGAGAAGCAACCAATATCCTAGCAAGTAAATATACGTCAACATGGCGTAGAAAGGCTTCCTGCTGCTATGTCATAAAATGCCTTAAAATAACAGGCTAGTTATTGTTCAACGACAATTACGTTTCATCCCTTCTCCACTCAAAGACAGCATGGGTAAACAAGTGGGTACTCGGTAATGCAAGATATTAAATCACGAAGTCGTGAAACTTAGAAAGGATAGCTATGGGTTCATTGCGTTTGACTCGATATCGGAGAATCGTAAATTACATTTAACGCCCACTGGGCGTAGGGAACATTGAACGCTGCCTAGACTTCTTTCAGAAGAGATGGAAAGGTGGCGGGTCAAACAGGGCATGTCATGTCACTCACAGGAGGCTTGACCCCGCAGCTTTGGCAGCCCATGTAATTGTACAATACGGCGATAGTTTTTTATTTAAAAACAGTCGTCTATAAATGGATTGCTTTCACAATAGAGGCACTGGATGTACCGGAAATACCAGTTCAGG